>PVJL010021288.1:0-10801 GCA_004026885.1 Lyroderma lyra
TGATTTCTTGTTACAGTTGATCTCCTATTTCAAAGCTTTGGGGTCTGAGAATACACTAGGTATGATTTCGATCTTCTTGAATTTGCTGAGGCTACTTTTGTGTCCCAGCATGTGTTCTATCCTTGAGAATGTTCCATGTTCACTAGAAAAAAAGGAATAGTCCCTTTTTGCTGAATGAAGTGTCCTGTAAATGTGAATTATGTCCAATTGCTGTAATGTGTCATTTAGAGCTGATGTTTCCTTATTTATTTTCTGTTTGGATTATCTGTCCATGGCTGGTAGTGCCGTGTTTAAGTCTCCCACAGTGATTGTGTGTTCATCAGTTTCTCGTTTCAAATCTGTTAGTAGTTTCTTTGTCTATTTTGGTGCATCCCGGTTGAGAGCATATATATTAATTAGTGTCAAGTCTTCTTGTTGTTGTATTGTGTGTTTTATCATAATGTAATGTCCATCCTTGTCTTTTACTATCTTTTTTAACTTGAAGTTTATTTCATTAGATATCAGTATGGCACCTCCTGATTTCTCTGGGTACCATTTGGTTGAAGTTTGCTTCCCATCCTTTCACTCTGAGGTTGTGTTTGTCCTTATGGCTGAGGTGTGTTTCTTGGAGACAGCATATGGATGGCTTATGGTTTTTAATTGAGACTGCTACCCTGCGTCTTTCTATTGTTGAGTTCAGTCCATTAACGTTTAGAGTGACGATCGATATAGGAGGATTTCCTTTGACCATTATTTATTTCTTTGTTTGGTTTGTTTTATTTTTGTTTCTTTCCTGTTGCCCCAACTTTGTTGCATTATTTCTGATGTTTTGTTTCAGGTCGAAGGGCCTCCTTCAGTATTTCTTGGAGTGCTGGCCTTGTCTTGCAAATTCCCCCAGCTTCTGTGTGTCTGAGAATGTTTTTATTCCATCTTCATATCTGAAAGATAATTTTGCTGGATAATTTATTCTTGGCTGTAAGTTACTCTGTTTTAAATTTTTGAATATTGCATTCCACTTCCTCCTGGCTTGCAGAGTTTCTGCTGAGAGATCTTGTGCCTGTCTGATTGGTTTTCCTCTAAAGTTTATAGTTCTTTTTTCCCTGGCTGCGTTGACAATTGTTTCTTTGTCTTCAGTTTGGACATCTTTAGTACCATATGTCTTGTGAAGATCTGTTAGGGTCCAGGTATCTAGGGGACTTATTTTCTTCTTGCACTTGGGGTTCCAGATCTTTCCATAGGTTTGGAAAGTTCTCCTCTACTATGTGTTTGAGTATGTTCTCTGTAGAATGCTCTACCCCTTCTTCTACTCCTATTATCCTCATGTTTTGTCTCATGGAGTCAGATAGTTCTTGTAGAGTTCTTTCAATTTTTTGGGTTTTATATTCCCTCTCTTCCTCTTTCTTAGCTGTTTCCATGTTCTGATCTTCAATATCACTAATTCTTTCCTCCATCTGGTGGGCTCTGTTTTCTATGGCAGTTATTTTATTTCTCATTTCTTTTATTGTATTATTTATCTCTTGCATTTCCATCTCAATCTTCCTTATGTTTTGAATTTCTTTGTTAAATTGTTCCTTTTGTTCATGGAGCTCCTTTTTTTATGTCATTCATGTCGTTTTTTATGTTGTTTATCTCAGCCATGGTGGTCTGCCAGAATGCTTTTATTTCTCTTACAGCCTTTAGAATGACTACTTTAAATTCTCTGTCAGTTAATTCAGAAACATCTAGGTCTAAAAAACTGTCTTGATGAATTATCTGTTCTTTCTGTGGAATTTTAATTTTTAAGGAATTCATTCTGTCTGCTGGGGTTTTCCTTTTTGACATGAGGGCATTATGTTCAAGTGCCCAGGAGCCCAGATTGGTACTTTTCTGGTGTCTTGCTGTAGGGCAGACATGAGGTGGCACTGGGTGGTCAAGTTTTGTTATAGAGAAGGTTGTTTATTTCTTATTTCTGGTCTGCTGCTACGTTTGGAGGCACATCTATCATGTTCCCTCTGTTTCCTGTAGTTAGTTGGTTGGGGATATTGTAGGAAAGGGGAGAAGACAACCAAAAGGACACTGGGGCAACTCTACCTTCACCCTATGCTGGGGAAGCTGGGTGATGCGGGCCCTGGCTGCTCCTGTTGGCTGGGGTGACAGCTATCAAATCCGCCTTTCTTCCCAGGCCTGCTTCCGTGGCCAAATGTTGGAGCAGATTCTGTAGGCTCACACTGCTTTTAGGACCCAGGGGTGTGCAAGCAGGCATGCACACAAGTCCAAAGCTGTGTGCCTGACCCAGCAGTTGGAAGGCAGCCGGCCCCCCTCCACAGTGGGCCTGGAATGGGAGCCACATCCCCATGCAGGAGCCGCACACGCCACACTAGCCACTGGCCCGCCTCAGCAGCAGGTTGGTAACGGGAGCCACAATCCCACGCAGGAGCTACGCAGGCTGCGTCGGCAGCCGGTTCGCCTCTGCAGAAGCCGAGAAGAGGAGTCGCAGCCCCTTCTGTGTCAGGACTGTGCACTGCTCGCACGGCAGCCGGCTTACCCCCAGAGCGGCTAGGACCAGGAACCGCAGCCCTGTGCAGGAGCCGCATGTGCCTGCGCTGTGGTTCCCAAGGGAGCCTAGAGCCAAGATGTCTCCATCTGCAGTTCAGAGTCCTCGCTCAGCCCTGCTACCACTCAAGAGTTCCAGAGGCTGGCTCCCAAACTCTGTCCCCAACTTCCTGCTCCAAATACCAGTTCACTAGCCTAACACCCCAATGGACTCCCACTGTGGTGCCACTTTACTAGGGCTTTTCCTCTTGTCGCCTCATGGCTTCCGCCCCATGCACTGTAGCCAGCCGTGATCGGGTCCTGTTGCGATCCATCTTTGCTCCCTCCCCTCTCTCCTGCTTGCCCCTTTCTCTCCAACCCTTAAGTGTTTACTTTCAATGCGTGGATGTTTCAGTTGCCGTTTTCTGTCACCCAAGGTCCTCTTTATTTGCTACTCAGTGGCCGTTCAATTGTGTTTACTGGTAGAGGCTTTAGGGACCTCCTCTCCAGTCGCCATCCTGTGCTCTTCCTCCTGGAAGAAATTTTTTGACTTGACATAATAGAGATTCATAAATCAGAAGTGAATGATGAAATTATATCTGGAAAATTCACTCATTCCATATCTTTCCTGGTAGCACCAGGTATTTTAAAACTCAAAGAAACCATGGCAACAATTAGGTTCTCATTTCAGAGACAGAAGTGGACTCCCAGTTATGTGGTGGAGAAGAATGAGAAATGAAACTGTCTCTTGAATTATCAGCCTATTGAACAACAGGCAGTCTTTTTCCACAGAAATGCTGCATTACATGAAGGAATTCAAGGGGCAGCAGAATGAGCTAGAAGGACATCAGTGTGCCAGGAAGCCAGACTGGCTAGCTGAGACCCAGTGCCCCACAAATGCCCCAGGACTGAATTATGCTGTTGTTGTGTTACTGACTTGGGGATTTGCCATCCCTCTTCATGAAGTATTTTTTTAAAACAATTGTATGCACACCCTAATATTCAGGTTTCTTTCCAGATCAATTTATTTACCTTCTTCTCATCTGTGGGAAAATGGAATCTAGACTCCAGTCATTGACACAAAGTCTTTTAACCATGGCTTAGTTTTGTATTTACTACTACAAAGTGGCTATATAGTGCACTAAAATTGAGGTGAAACTCTGGTAGTGAGAAGAAGGAGAATAATATTAATATTTAGTATTCTACGTAAACACATAACAATGATGTGGAGCTCATGAGATCTAGGGGGGAATATCAAGCAAAGAAGTAATACACATTACTAAAAACTAAGAGAAAAATTTGGGGAAATTCTAAATTAATTCACATTATTAAAAAAAAATGACTGTATCTTATCTGATCAGACCTTACCAAATTAACAGAGACAAAATATTCATATGTCTATAAATCAGCAGTGCTCTTTAAAATTTATCATCATATCTCTTACCATAAATTTATTATATTGTATAAGAAATGATGCTGGAAAAGAATAGCCATTTTGACTTGGAGGGTATTCTGCAGACTACGTAATGTAGCCCCCTCATTTATACAAGAAGACACCAAGATTTAAGTGCATTCATAGAATGGCCTGGGAAAGCCCCAGGCCCCCTTCCAGCCAGTGTTTTTCAGTTTTATCCCTGACTTGTTCAATGGTCTTAACTTGTCATGGCCACTTGGTCACTACCATAATCTATCTCAGATAATGAATCCTCAGTAGGTCACATTAAGGCAGTAATTTAGCATAGTAAATTGTTGTCCTATACAGGACACACTCAGTGCATACGCAATCCTTGGTTTTGAAAGCTCAGATGCACACCCACATAGTTCCTCACATCTATCAGGTTACCAAAGGAATAAGGATTCTATATACTTTGACCCTATTCCCTGGGCACCAGAATTTCCAAGCTTATATCATAATTTCTTGGTTTAGGACTAGTCCCATCTGGAAGCAAGAGCAGTGAATCTTCTTTCCAGGGTTAAACTTGGAACCACTGTGCTGGACTCCCCCTACTATGGAATGATGAAACATAAAGAAAAAATGTAGTCAGCCACTACCACATTTTGGCCTCAAGGAGGCAGAGGTGCTGGCCAGACACAGAAATGAGAAATGGTGATGCACGGGAAACACCTGTAACCTGGGTTCTCACCATGCCACAGGCTTTGGTCTCCAGAGGACACTCTAGTATTCTAAAAAGAATGTCTTCATTTTGCCAGAATTGGGTATAATATTTAAAAATGTAATAACCCGGGTATAACTTTTAATTTCATGAACAGCCTTTCTGAGGAAATTGATGATCCTGACAGTGCCCACCAACAGGTACACAGATAACAATCACATCTGAAAGTCAACTGTATAGTGGACACAAGAAAGAAACAATTTTTCTAGGCTGCTGGCAAAGAACCCATGTCTGGGGCCTTGACATACCTCTCAGTGAAGACAATTACTGTTCCCAAATGTAGATGGAGAAGGAGCCTTAAAAAGTGGGGGAAGAGAAGAAAAGATTGATATTAGTTTGGAATTTTGACTATCTTCTTACTTTAAAAACTAATCCAGATAGTCTCACGCAAATATTTTATTCTTTCATATCACACAAAAGAACTTAAACCCATGTTAACAACTCGTGTTTTACTGACATGTTGCATCTAGGTATCTTGTACTCATCTAAAAATAGAGGATGGTTTTAAGTACCCTTATATAACTAACAAACAGGCTTGAACTCTTACAGACAAAAAGCAGGTGAATTCGGGTGGCAAAAAATTAAGATTTTCCCTACATCAACTGAGAAACAACTGGTTGGAATGTCATCTTTTTGTCAGAGAATAAAAACTACAGTATACATTCGGAATTGCTATCATATAAGGGACTCATTTTTATTTTCTTTTGACTCCAAACAGGGGTTAGAAGGCAATTTGGTCTTTCTAAAATCTCCAGGAAGAAGTATGTTCTTTACATTCACCTACAGAGTAAAAGAGTTAGCACTGAGTCAAACTGTTAAACATACTCATTAAAGGTGAGGATTATCTAGTCTAATTATTCCTAACAGAATTCAACTGATGAATTCTTCTCTTTACTGTTTCTAACAAGGTGATTGAGTAGAAATGGACTTTTCTTTACAGAACAGATAGAGCAGAATTTTTAAAAGGTGCATGAAAGCTGACTGCACTAAAAATTTTGACCCACAGTTATTTGGTTTTTTTTTAAATAAATTAGAAATTTAGTTTACTAACACTACAAATTTTTTTCAGGAAAAAATTGAAACCCGCTTTCTAAAAGAGGCTTTATTGCTCTCTGGCAACGGCACATAGGAAAGCACAAGTGTTCATAATACATTAATAACACTGTATCCTGAGCTATAAGAAACCTGGTAAGAGTATATGAGACTAGCCACATGACAGTCAGGAACAGGCCACAGTGAAGTATAATCACTTTCTCAGTCTTTCAAGATAATTTTATATATATACACAATGTGTACTGTGTGTGTGTGTGTGTGTGTGTGTGTGTGTGTGTGTGTGTGTATCATGGCCAAGGTTTCCAGGCAGGGCAGGTTGCGCCGGTGGTACACCCAATTGAAAAACCACACGCAGAGCCGACATGGGAGACCATAAACACACCAGAAAGCAAGCTACTTTATTGCGCACCTGGGACTATATGTACGTATTCAAACAAAAGTGGCATCTTGCCGTATATGCTCAGTAGCAATTGTTAAGGTTTTCACGGTTACATAAGGCAGTACACGCACAGATAATGTCAGCCACATGAATTCCTCAACCCCAGACATGGACTGATTAGCCCAAGGTCAAGCCTGGGCAGCGGGCCTGGTTTTAACCATTTACAGAGGGCTTAGCTTTAACCTTCTGGGGACAGACAATCCATCCCTAAAGGGCCACACCACGGGACTTTGCCCATAATGTATATCCTTGAGCCCACAGACCACAGCAGCAGTATAGGGAACAGCAAAAGCCTACCAGACTGGCAACAATAATTGCTAGGATCATTAGTATCCACCGCCAGGTGGATCCTAAGGACTTCCACCAAGTTCAAGATGGGGTCAGCACAGTGGTAGGATGTTGACACAAGCGTGGGGGCACCAAGCAGCAATGTGATTAGCAGCTGAGCGATGTTGTTTTATAGATAACGGTACTTGATTTCATGGTATTACATGTTACCCCACCACCCAAACCAACCTATTACAAACTGCATAACCAAACAGAGGGGGTTGGTTGTTATGGTCCTTGCGGAGCAAGTTGTCCACTGCAAGGCGAAGTTAGACCCATTCAACGGTGCTGGTCCATATAAGTAACACCGTCCAGTTGTTCAGGGAAGCCAGGTGAATCTTCCACGGAAGCCCCTCAGTTCCCTGTACCGGTATTTCAGTGCAGATCCAGCAGCGGGAAATATTGTGCACCTGAGCAAAGTATGTGCCCAGGACAGAAAACTATTGCGTGCTGTTAGCCTGGGCAGTAGGACAAAGCGGATACTGAAACCATTAAAAGAAGATCTTTACCCCCAGGTAAAATATAGGCAATATGCCCATCTTTTGACAACAATGTGGCTGGTAAGGGTTTTGCCAGTGTCCGTGGCGTCTGGAACAAAGACCGCAGCCAGCTTTCTACCAGATACCTTGATTGGATGGTTACACAATTAGGACCTGTTATGGTCTCACAAGCCAAAAGGGCTGCCTAAAGAGCAGCTAGCTATTTCTCAATAAGGCAATAGTGGGCTTCCGCCCATTTCCACAATCGAGACCAGAAACAAATGGGCACTTTACCAGTCCCATGTTTCTGCCACAAGCCCTATCCAAACCCATTGTCATTCACTCACACCGTTAAAAGGAATGGTAGAGTGGTGTCAACCACCAAAAGGGTTTGGGCTTGAGCCACTGCCTGCTTGGTGGCTTGAAATGACTGTTCTAACTGTGGGGTCCAACCCCAAGTAGCACCTTGCCATATAAGGCAATGCAAGGGGCGAGTTAAAGTGGCTAAATGAGGAATAAACACCCTCCAATAGCCCAACAAACCCAAATCAGTCTCCAATTGCTTCACTGATTTTGGTTAGGGATATGCCTGTACCTTAACTATGACTGCCTCCGGCATAACCTTAGTCTTACATGACCTGACGACTCCCAAGAATTTGACAGGCAACCCAGGCCCTTGGACCATGTTTTCGTTGACGGCCCAACCCCAGGTTTCTAGGACTTCTCATAGACTGGTGGCCGCAGTCTCGAGCTCTGCAAGAGATTCCGAGGTTAGCATTATATTATCAATGTAATGGAACATATGAACCCCTGCTGGCTTCCACCAGGTGGCCAAGTCCTGAGCCACCAATCTGTAGCACAGGGGGGAACTGTGCAGATATCCCTGGGGAATCACCAGGAAAGTCTATTGTCGTCCTTTCCATGTGAAGTCAAACTGCTCTTAATTTTCTGGCATGATAGCTATGGAGAAAAAGGCATTTGCCAAATCCACAACATAGAGATACTGTCCCAGTTCATGTGTGAATTTGTCCATAAGATCCATAACATTTGGTCAAGCTGCATGCAACGGGGGCATCACTTTGTTCAGCTGTAGATAGTCCACAGTTATTCGCCAGGAGCCATGAGGCTTTCTCACTGGCCATACGTGAGAATTGTAAGGGCTGGGCATTGAGCAGATTATCTTGGGATCTTCAAGCCTGAGAAGGGTACGAAGAATCTCTTCATGCCCTCCTGGTAGCCTATCTTGCTTTGTATACACAACATGTGTAGCCTGGGGCAATACCAAGGGAGCATGATGGGACACCCCCAAACAATAGCATTTACCACTCACTGATAGGGGAGATATCGACTTTTTAGTCTCGTGGGGGCAATCGCCCTATGCTCAGGGTCACATCTGCTTGTTTGACCCATATCAATTGGCCTACATATCCATCCACGGTGGCAGTAGGAATGCTAAGGCCGTCCAGATTTTCATACAGCAACGTGCTATAAGCTCAAGTGTCCACAAGGGCTAATACCCACTGCACATTGTGTGGGGACCAGTAACAGAAAGTTCTACATGTGGCCTCCGGACCCCCGGGTCCCGCCTTAGCCGGGTACCCTGGTAGAGTCCTAACCTGGGTAAAAATCAGTCAATCTCAACTCCCGAATTGGGAGTGTAGCAGCTGGCAGTGGAGTCATCTGCTGCTCAGGTTTCAGCGGCTTCAACAGAGCCATCAGCCCTCCCGTAGGCTGATGCTTTGTTTTCTGCGCTACTCCCGCAGCTAATAGATCAAAACCCATCTGCTTTTGGCTCACTCTCACTGCAGCCTGAATGCCACCTTTTGGACTTCCTTTATTCTTGGTCGTTCTTTGGGTGGGGACTTCTTGGGGTCCTGTGGTGGCCTCAGCTGGCCGCCTTTTTCCTTTGCTTCACTTCTACATCTCCCAATCAAGCTAGGGCCGCTGTTACTTCATGCACCCGCCGATCTACATAGGGAGCCAGAAGAGCCGCCATAGTTCCCAAAGTTCCTGAGAGTCCCGACGCTAGGAAGCTGTCTTTCATCCTAGTAGTGGAAACTTCCTCATCAGGACAATTGTAATGTATCCGAAACATCATCTGTCGCATGCTCATCTCCCGTGTGATTTGCACTAGGTCCGAGTACGTGGACCAGTGGCTCACTGTCTCAGGCAATACACTGGCATCTGCCCAAACCGTTTGGGCTGCTGCCTTTATCCAATTGATCAGGGAATGATCCCTGCATCATGGTTGGTGTGGGCAGTCTTTTGTAGGCTTTGCCTCAAGGACGGGAGTACCGTAATGGAGGCCAGTTGGGACATTTCAACAGGGGATAGCTCTGTCCTTCCACCTCCTCATCCCATAATCTCAATAGCCAGCCCGGTACCATTGCCCCAGTCGTTGGCCATACCTGCCTCGTCAGTTCCAGTAATTAAGTGGGCTAGTACACAGTCATTGTCGTATGCTGCGTGGCCTGGGTTCCCCCTTCGGCTGACGCCCTGGTCACTTTCACTGCTCCAGCTCAAACTTCCATTGTACTAAGGGGCGAGCCTGCAATATAGGTATTGAGCTGCCTGCCCCGGAGGAGTGTACAGACTCCTCTGAGCCCTGCTGTATACTTTCTGCAGCCGCCAGGTGCACTTCCAGCGTTTCCTCCTGGTGCTGCAACTGGCATACCTCTTGAGCTTGCTCCTGCATCTCCCGACTGGTGTGGAACAGCGCTGCCAAAAACATCCAGGCTACCCAGACGGCCACCGTCCAATGTGCCGCCAGAGCGTTCAGCTCGGTAGATTCCACAGCCTTCTTGATATCCTCAGGTGTTGGCCTAATCTCATGCCCGTCCTCCGGAGCTGTCCTTGTGGCTTGATACATGGCCACTGGGTGCCATAGGGAGGTGGGAGGCTACGTTTCTTCCACCCTGGGACCCTCAGTGGTGCTGGGGGTAGAATTCACCTCATCCTGCGGGATAAGCCTAATGTCATTGCCAAGGTTTGCAGGCAGGGCAAGTTTCGGCGGTGGTACCCCCAGTTGAAAAAACACATGAAGAGCCGACATCGGGCAACATAAACACACCAGCAAGCAAGATATTTTATTGCGCACCTGGGACTGTATGTAAGTATTCAAACAAAAGTGGCCTCTTGCCACATCTGCCCAGTAGTAATTGTTAAGGTTTTCATGGTTACACAAGGCAGTACATGCGCAGTTAATGTCAGCCCCATGAATTCCTCATCCCCAGACATGGACTGATAAGACCACGGTCAAGCCTGGGCAGCGGGCCTGGTTTTAACCCTTTACAGAGGGCTTAGATTTAACCTTCTGGGCATAGACAATCCATTCCTATAGGGCCACAGCACGGGACTTTGCCCATAATGTATATCCTTGAGCCCACAGACCACAGGAGCAATATAGGGAACAGCAAAAGTCAACCAGACTGCCAACAAAAATTGCTAGGATCATTACTATCCACCGCCAGGTGAATCCTAAGGATTTCCACCAAGTTCGAGGGGTCAGCACAGTGGTAGCATTTTGACACAAGTGTGGGGGCACCCAAGCAGCAATGTGATTAGCAGCTGAGTGATGTTGTTTTATACATAACGGTACTTGTTTCCATGGTTTCCCTTGTTCCCCCACCACCCAACCCCACCATTAGTCACTGCATAACCAAACAGAGGGGGTTGGTTATTATGGTCCTTGCGGAGCAAGTTGTCCACTGCCCTGCGAAGTGAGACCCATTCAACGGTGCTGGTCCATATACATAACCCCGTCAGTTGTTTAGGGAAGCCGGGTGAATCCGCCACGGAAGCCCCTCAGCTGCCTCCACCGGTATTTCCCTGCAGATCCA
>PVJL010021289.1:0-10787 GCA_004026885.1 Lyroderma lyra
GGGGCGGGGTCCGGGGCCGTGTCCGGGGCCGTGTCCGGGGCGGGGTCCGGGGCCGTGTCCGGGGCTGTGTCCGGGGTTGTGTACAGGGCTGTGTCCAGGGTGGTGTCCGGAGCGGGGTCCGGGGCATTTGGCTGGGTGGCGTGCCAGCTCTCAGTCCTGCTTCCGGAGAGTGCGGGTCACCAGCTGGGAGGGGCTGCGCCCGAGCCCAGACGCCGTGCGGAGCCATCGGGGTGGAACTGCCACGTGGGTCCGCTCGCCCACGGCCCTGCGTCTGCGCCCCAGCGCCCCTATCGCGTGCCCGCCCCAGCCCCGCGGCCCTGTGCTCCCGGGGCGGCTGTGGGCGTCGCTCTCACCGCACCTGCCCCGTGTGTGTCGTCCCTCAGGGCTACCTTCCTGCCAACGTTGACCGGAGACCCGCCACGCTCCGCAGGAAACAGAAGGAGTACTTCGCCTTTATCGAGCACTACTACGACTCTCGGAACGACGAGGCGCACCAAGACACGTACAGGCAGGTGGGCGCTCCTCTTCGCCCGTGTCCCTTGCAGTGCTTGAAGTTGGGGGCGCCTCGCAGGGGCTGTTTTACCAGCCTGTCCCTGCGGGGTCACAGATCCGTGTCTTCTGGCAGACAGGGAACTTGGAAACAAAGAATTGAGTGACACGTCGTCCTGTGGGCCTGGTCGTGCGGGCTCCGCTGCTCCCGGCTCTCCACCTCTGACTGTCCCCCCGGCTCTCCCCCTGCTGCCTCGTGGCCAGTTCCCCGAGCACGTCGGCGTGCTGGCTCTGGGCTCCTGTCCCCGTTCTGTCCCTGGTTTTGAGGTTGTCGCCTGAGGGGAGAGTGCAGGCAGGAAGGGACCTGCTAGCAGCACAGGCCGTTCCCACTCCCGGAGTGGTGCTCCCGCGGCCGGTTGCCGCTCCCCCGTCTTGTCACACTTGTCCCTTTGAGGGGCGCGGCAGCCTCTAGTGACGCGGATGCGGACCCGGAGCCCGGAGCCCAGGGGCGTCCCCGAGGCCCCGGTGCGGCAGATTGGGAGCCCTGTCCCGGGTCACATGCAAGGACGAACGTGAACTGCTGACTCCCTCCCGGCGTTAGAATGTGCGGGGGTCCCGTCTGTGTGCGGGGGTGTTTTCCCGGGGGGCTGGGGATGGTGACAGCTTGGCCAGTGTGCGGTGTCCACGTGGGGTGCTGGGGGCCAGCCCGTGATGCCAGCTCGGGCCCAGCATGCCCCGGGGGTGCTTCTGGCACTGGGGGCACCGCCTCCCTGGGCCGCGTGGTGGGCTTCTCTGTGGCCCCCACGCCGGGAGGCTTTCGAGGTGCCCGGGCGTCCCCAAGGACTCTGGACGGGGAGGACACGTGGCCTGTCCCTAGAAGAGGCGCTGCCAGCTGAGAACGTGTGCTCTGTGGACGGACATGCGCGGCGCCCGTGGCAGAGGCTGCAGAGCGGCGCCTGGTCGTCACCGTGGCCGGGTCCCCGAGCAGCCGTGGGCCGGGCCGGGCCGGAGCGTGCGGTGGCCACTGGCGGGGTTGGGGAGCCAGGCAGGCCTGGTGCGCTCGCAGGGGGGCCCCGAGCCGGGAGGACCGGCCCCCGCCCCACGGGCACCTGGAAATGGGGTGTCCCCCGAGACAGGCAGAGGTCAGGGTCAGCGCGCCGCCGTCGTTAGCGTCACCACCGTAATGCTGACGTGGCATCTGCCGTCACCGTCTCTTTTCTCTCTCTGCAGATCCACATAGACATCCCTCGGATGACCCCGGAGGCGCTGATCCTGCAGCCCCGAGTGACAGAGGTGAGAGGGCCCCGGAGGGCCTGCTCTGGGTGGGCGGTGCCCGCTGTCCTCGCGGGACACGGCCACAGCTGCTTTCCCCACGGGCGGGCTGGGGGTGGCCCTCGTGGACGACGTCGCCGACGGGAGTGGCTCGTCCTGGAAGTACCCCCGCGGTGACGGGGTGCATGGAACAGGCGGTGCGGGCGCGCCCGGAGCGCTCGCGCGTCCCCCACCGCCCTCCCGGGGCCCCGAGCCCCGCTCCCAGGGCCCGATGGGCGACCGGCCCGGGGCCGGAGGTTTGGGGGAACCGCTGTCTTGATGACACGTCGTCTTTGATTTTTGTGAACGTGATAACGCCCCCCTTGTAGGCCACGTTTAGTGCCTTTCAGGGAGGTCCTGAAGTTTGCGTCACAGAAGGCCTTGTTGGTCGGGCGTGTCCCCGGCTGGGCCGCCTGTGCTGCTGGGGACGGCCACCTCCTTAAGGGCCAACTTTTAGGTCTGAAATGTTCGTTCTGCGTTTCGTTTGCTCCAGGAAAGGCAGTTGGCTGGGACACCCCTTGTCTGTGTGGGGGTGTCACAGGGTCCCAAAGCACCAGCCCATTGAGGAACACAGACGGAGAGCAGCAGTTTCCCCTCCAGCGTGGTCACTTCTAGATTGTTCTCTGTGATTGTTCTCAGTAGTTGTGCTTGGTGTGTCTGGGAAATACGGGATAGCCGCTCTCTTAGTTACTTTTTGCATGGAAAACAGAGTCCTTCGTCTTCCCTCTGCTTTCCGACCTCTTGACACACGAGCCACAGGCCTCTCGGTTCCTGCGGGGACAGTCCCCGCCGTGGTGCGGCTTGCGGGTGACGTCTGGGGCCCCTTGGTGCACAGCGCCTGCCTGTCGGCAGCCGGTCTCTCTCCTTCCTGGTTTCTCCTCGGCTCTTGTGCACCCCGCAGGGGCTGCAGGCTCGTGCAGGCCCTGCGGAATGGGGGTGCTCCAGCCCCGGGGAGCGGTGGGCCTTCGAAAGGGTGCGGGAATGGGGCTCCGTGTTCACCGGCAGGCAGGCAGCCTCACCGACGCTGGTTGGAGTGAGTCGCTGGATTCGGGCCCTCGCTGACAGCTCTGCAAGCTCTGTTTTCCCCCCAGGAACCCCTGATCCCCACAGCGGTGCCCGGTGGGTGTGGGTGAGGTGACTCGGTGAGGTGACTCGGTGAGGTGACTCTGTGATGCTCCCGTGGGCGTGCTGCAGGTCCTTCCTCGGGAGAGGCGATGCCCGGGGCCTCACAGCCTGAGGCTGGGGTCCTGGGGTGCCCCAGGTTCTCATGCGCCTCTCTCTTCATCTGGGCTCGCAACGGACCCTTTTAAAATGGTTTTCAAGTTGGGGGTGCATTTGTGAGCACCCAGGGAGTAGTTTGTTACGTCGTCCGTTCGTTGGGTCCTTCTGGTATGTGCAGCGGGTGCCAAAGTGTGCACACACGTGAGGAAACGAGCAACTGTATCAAAGGTGTAATATGTGCCGGTGACTCAAGGTGAGTACCAGTCACGTGTGACTTCTGCAATGACGAGAGGTGCTCACAGTGTCACCGTCAGCCTCCGGACACTTGTGATGACGGCGAACTGCTGCTTGAGCAGCGCTCACCAGTGTCCCTTGTGTCCCTGCGCATGCTGTTTCAGTTTCTTCCCGAAGTCCCGCCGTGTGGCCGGTTTCCTGGGTACACCACGTCCTTTAAGGTCCCCCACAGGGAGAAGACGGCGGGGGCGGGGTGGGTAATTCAGGGAACATTCTCGAATTTCAAATGCCACTTCAAAATGGTCTTGTGCTCCTGGAATGACAACCGTGCTTCCAGCATTTCCTTTGACTGTCCTGTGGGTCGCATGGTGACACCAGCATCCCTTTGGTTAACGCCCCCTTTGGAGCGAACGTCAGACCGCACGCTGCTCCTGTGATTCAGTTCAGCCTAGAAAAGCAACGCGGAGACAGCGTCTCTCCAGATGCGCAGGCTTTCGTGGCGCCCCTGGCATTTTGGGGGTCTCATCCACACAGCTTCCCGTTTCCCTCTCTTTGTAGAAGTATCAGAACAGAAAGGTTCCTGTGACCCATTTGTCCAATTTACAGACAGAATTAAACATTAAGTTGCATGTGCCCACCGTCGGGCGGAAGAAACGGCGAGACTGGCGCGGCAGGCGCGTCTCCCCGCAGACGTTCCCTCGTTCCCCGACCCGTAGCCCTTCCCTTGACTTTGGTCTCCTGCTTTCCTGGGTGGTTTCATCACGTGTTTATGTGTTTGTGTGTTTTGCCTGTTTGTAGTCCTTATTTCTAATGGAATTGTGCTGCATCTCTTCCATTGCAAACGCTCTTTATAGTGTAGGTGTGCTGCGTTTTGCACCGCCGTGTGGTATTTACCGGGTCCGGCAGTTCAGTCCGTGAACTCGCCACCGTGCATGTGCGTTGGCAGCGCTGAACAGACAGCTCGGTGACGTGTCCTCACCTTGGTGTATCTGCTCTCACGGCTGTGTTCGTGTCGGTGTGTGGCGTTCATTATTGTTGTTGCGTGATTTTGTGTCGTCGAGGGAATGTCAGCTTGAATTAGGGCTACAAACAAGCATTGAATTTTTTGTTAAACTGGCAAGAGTGGAAGTGACATCAGGGACATGTTAGTCCAAGTTTATGGGGATGATGCCATGAAGAAAACGGCAGCGTACACATGGGTTAAACGTTTTTGTGAGGGGAGAGAAAGCGTCACAGATGAAGAGAGGTCAGGGCGGCCAGTAATGAGCAGAACTGACGAAAACACTGCAAAAATTCATCCAATTGTGCATCACAATCATCAGCTGACTGTGAGAAGCACAGCAGACCAAGTAAACATTGGTAGAGAAACAGGAAAATCTGAGCTGAAAACCTTGGCCTGAGAAAGGTGTGTGCAGACATGGTCCCGGAGGAGCTGACCGATGAACAAAAGCAAAGGAGAGGTGAAGTTTGCCAAGACCTTCTGGAGAGGCAGGACGGTGTTCTACGCCATGTCATCACTGGTGATGACACGTGGGTGTACCAACACGACCCTGAGACAAAGTGTCCAAGTGCACGATGGAAGTCAGCCAGTTCTCCACGACCCAAAATTCCCGTCAGTCCAAATCAAGAGGCAAAACCATGTTGCTGACCGTTTTGGTATCAGAGGGATTGTTCATTAGGAATCTGTACCAGCTGGACAGACAGTCGATCCAGTTTACTATTTGGAAGCGCTGAAATGGCTGCGTGCAAAAGATGAAAACAACCTGAACTTTCTGTCAACAACTCATGGCTCTTGCATCACAACGATGCACCAGGCCACACGGCTCTGTGTGTGAGGGAGTTGTAGCCAGGACACAGGTAACTATACTGGAACACCCCCCCACTCACCTGATCTGGCCCCCAATGACTTTTTCTTTACCCAAAGATGAAGGAAATACTGAAAGGGAGACATTTTGATGACATTCAGGACATCGGGGTAATACGACGACAGCTCTGATGGCCATTCCAGAAAGAGTTCCAACACTGCTCTGAAGGGTGGACTAGGTGCTGGTGTCGGTGCACGGCTTCCCCAGGGGAGTCCTTCCAAGGTGACCGTGGTGACACTCAGCAGTGAGAAGTGCGGCACTTTGTCTAGGACGAGTTTGCGAACTTAATGGTCCGACCTCGCATCTCTTCGTGGGCTCCGTGGTTCTGATCCAGTCGAATGCTCAGTGCTGGGGCTCGCTTCCTCCCTGGACTTGCTCTCGGAGTGTTGCTGTGCGTGCTGCTGGGGGAGCGCCGGCCCGTGTGTGCGAGCTCCCCGAGGGCGCGGACCGAGCGGTGGCTCTGTGGGCCGCTGTAGGACACACACACCGGGGACAGTGTGCAGTGCTGCCCCCTCACCACCCCTTGGGACTGTTGGACTGGCTGGTTGGTGTGAAGTCGTGTCACATTGTGCTTTTAATTTTCATTTCCTCAGTGGTGATGGAGTGAGTCTTCCCACCCGTTTCTCGGCTGTCCGTCTCTCCTCTCGTGAGATGCGTTTGCCCCATGTTTCTGTTGTGTTGTGTTGTGTCTCTTTTTTGTTTGTTTGTTCCACTGATTTGTAGGCATTTTCAGTGTATTCGGGACACCGATTCTTTTTTGGGAATGTAGGGTACATGCATCTGCTCCTGGTAGGTTTTCATACACCTCTGGTGACGAGCAGCGTCGTGCTGTGATACGTTACATTGCGATGCAAAGTTCAACAGTCTTTTCAGTTACACAGAAAAGACACCCTCCCCAACCTCTGCGCTTCGAACAAGACACATTCTTGTAAGTTTTTAAGCTTTGTGTTTGCATTTGGGACCGTAATCCATTCAGCTTTGACTGCAGCGCAGTTTCTGTGAGCGTTCCCCACCCGTCAGCTCTGTCACGTGTCGTTTCGGGGGCTCCTGGCCTGTCGTCACTGCTGTCTGTCCGTGTGTCCCTGTGCCGGCTTCCTCCTGTCCTGCTTACACGGTCTTGATGTCTGGTGGGACCGGCCACTCACGCCTGGTCCTGGTTCTGGGCTGTTCTTTTGTTTGTAGATTTAAAAGCAGCGTGTGGTTCCCTGGGGGCACGGTGGCTGGGTCTGGGCGCTCTCAACGCTGCGGCGTTTCGCGTTTTAGGGAACGAGCATCTCGCGTCCTGAGTGCCTGAGGCAGGTGGAGCGCAGGAGACCAGGCTTCCGAAGTCGGGGAGCCCCTCCGGGCAGCCCTGTGGGGGGACCACTGGGGTTTTTGTTGGAAGAACCTCTCCTCGCATGCAGGCTCCTGATGTCCGGCCAGCAGACTAGGCCAGCATACCTGTCACTGTGTCAGCCCTGCTAGAAGCCCAGCGTAGCAGCTGTGTGTGTCATTGTCATTGAGAGTAAGTTGATCTGCAGAAAAGGGACTTTGGAAGGAGCGCGACGTTCGAACTCCTTTCGGTGATTCCGGGCTCTGACAAGGACGAGCGTGTCGGGACTGTCGGCAGGACGTCCGTTCACGGCTCCTCCTGTCCAGCGAGCACGCCCGTCGGCACCCCCTCCCCCCATTGCGCGTTTCTGTCGGGGGCTGCCCTGGTGTCCTCTGGGAGTGGCGTCACCACCCGACCACACCCGCAGCAGGACACCGAGGGAGCCACCGGGACTGGGTGGCAGAAGCCGGGGAGGGAAGCTTGCTCCCGGCGGGCCTGCAGGGGCGTAAATGCAAGGGAGCCACGTGCTTAATTCGTGCCATCGTGGCGTGTCACGGCGCCACCCTTTGGAAACGCCTGCGTGGGCACAGTGACAGGAAATCGCTCGTTTATGCTGCGTTTTCTTTTCTTTCCTGTTTCCTAAGCAGCTTGAGAGCAAAGGCTTAGGAACGGCTCAGTGTGTTCTTGCAACAATCACTGAGCAGCGATTAGACGGGCTCCGGAGCCCCACGGCGCCCTGCAGGCGGACGGGGGCCCGTGGCCAGACGACGAGCCCTCGGTGACGTCAGATCGGTGTGGGGCTCATGGTGATGGCAGTCAGGTGGCCAGATAATTTCAGGGTGACCCTCGAGATGCCATCCTCCCAGTGCTGCCTCCGTCACGAGCGCTGCTCTGGCTTGCGCGCTGGCGACAAGATGCTAAGATGGGAAAACATCTGAACTCGAGCCTTCGGGGACCGTGTCACCAATGAGCTGAGGACCGTGATGTCTGGGCTTCGCAGGGAGGCCGGGGGACCCCTCAGGTGGCTTGGGAGGAGTTTCTTAATGACGCTCAGTGACTCTGCCGGGGGTCGGTGCTGGTTTCAGTGATTTCAAAACACCAAGCAAACCCAGATGGATGGATTTAAGACAAAAGATCCAGGAGAAGCCAGTCAGCGAACGCGTCCGCGGTGGTTTCCCGTTGCAGGTGGCGGCCTGTGAGCCGCTGCGCCCCCGGTCTGTGCCGGACCTGCTCCCGGCCTGCAGTGCACGCTCCCCCGGCTGCGGACGGCGTCGGGTGCACCAGCTGCCCTGCCACGCGGGACAGCAGGCCCCGTGGCCAGCCCCCTGTTCGCCGGTCGGGAGCGGATGGCGCAGGCCTGGGGGTCGGTGGCGCGTAGGTCCCTGTGGCTGGGACTCCGGGAGCCTCCGCTTGTGGCCAGAGGCCTGCGCAAACCATGGGGCCCTCGGAGGGGCACGGAGGCCCTGATGCCTTGCTGGTTTCTGCAGGCCCCCCTCAGCGCCCCGAGAGCAGGTCAGGAGTTAGGATTCCCCTCTGTCCTTCTGGGTCCATGATGTCTCCGTCTCTGGCATCTTTTCTGCATTGTTATGGTTAATGGACAGTTGTATCCTCGGGAATCTAGACGAGGCTGCGCTGTCTGTCCCCTTTTATAAGATAGGCTCCTGCCTCTTTAAAAGTGTTTTTGTTTTATGCTTGAGCTACCTGTCCTTTTATATTTACATGTTACGGGAATTAAAGTCTTAAAAATATGATTTTCAGGTTATCAAGAAGGATCAAGTACAGTTAGGTCTTAGTAATTGGAACTGAGTGATAGCTTTCCTCAATTAACAAGAAATCTGAATTCTAGAGTCCCCTCAAAGCAGTGTGAACCCATTCCTTCCCAGGGCCCCACACTTCCGGGAAATTTAGAGCACCCATCCATGTATCCACCTACCTGTCTACCCTTCCATCCATCTACCCATCCTTCCATCCATGCATCCATCCACCATCCATCATCCATCCATCATCCATCCACCATCCATCCATCCTTCATCCATCCATCCCTCATCCATCCATCATCCATCCATCCATCCATTATCCATCCATCCCTCATCCATCCATCATCCATCCATCCATCCATCATCCATCCATCCCTCATCCATCCATCATCCATCCATCCATCCTTCATCCATCCATCCCTCATCCATCCACCATCCATCCATCCATCCTTCATCCATCCATCCCTCATCCATCCATCATCCATCCATCCATCTACCCATCCTTCCATCCATGCATCCATCCTTCATCCATCCACCATCCATCATCCATCCATCAGCCATGTGTCCATCCACCTATCTACCTCCCCATCCCTCTGTACTCACGCATCTCTCCCTTCCCCCCTTCCCTCCGTCCCTGCCTTTCCCCCTTCCCTCAGGAAGTATTTACTGATAGTCCTGGTGCTACTGTCCTGCCTGACCACCAGTCAGCCAGACACAGTTGTCACCTGAGGAGCAGAGAACATTTTTTGTGACAACCAGCTCGTGTGGTAGGACTGAGCCCAGGGGTTGGTGAAATGGTCTGTATTGCTTGTGCGTCAGGAAAAAAGTAAAATAATTGGAATTTTATGAGAAAGTTAAACGACAATGATATTTACTTATATTTGTATTTTAACTTTGGTGACAGTGAAGGATACTTGCAGGATTGCATACTGTAAGGGAAGGAAGGCCTGTGTGTCCAATTTCTGATGCGTTTGCCGTTTGCCTCACCGCCTGTTCAATTTTCTTTCAGATTTTTGAGAGGATCTTGTTTATATGGGCGATACGTCACCCTGCCAGTGGATACGTTCAGGGGATAAACGACCTCGTCACTCCTTTCTTTGTGGTCTTCATTTGCGAGCACGTAGGTAAGATCACGTCGTGGCTTGCTTTCTCACAGCTCAAACGTGGACTTCAGGGGCCTTAGCGGAATTAGCGCTGAAAGTCGCCATTAAGTTTAGCGCTACCGGCGACAGTGCACCGTGGACAACAGCAGCTTTCTCGTGGATGCCGGCTTTCTCAAAGGTTTTTAAGTGCCTGTGCCCGCGTACTGACGTCACTGCGAGGCGGTGATTACTCTGAACGTCTTGTGTCCGACGTCTGGGGGGAAGGCTGACCAGTCCCTGGGGCGTGCAGTTCCAATCTCACGGCTGTCGCCGCACCGGCGTTACCGGTTTGGACTCGTGCGGCCTAGGTGACGGGGCCGGAACGTCAGGGGGGCGTTTTGCTTACGAGCCAGAGCCCGACTTCCTTGCACGCGTCCGCGGCCCTCTGTCCCCGTCTGCTCTGGTGCGCGGGTGGCGTTTCATCGCACGGGGACCCTCAGTTCGTGCCGAGTGGCCGGCATGGCGGTGGGAGTGGGTGACACCGCATCTCTGCTGCGTGCAGCAGCCGGCCTGGGGCATATTCCACGTTTAAAGAATCCCGAGAACGGCCGGGAGGGCTCTGCCTTCTCATCCATGTGCGAGTGAGACACAAATCCCAGCGCGGGGCCGTCCCCGTCGCCCTGGCACCAGCGTGGAGGCTGAGCCGTGATCTGGCGTCGCGGGAGCCTTGCCGACATGGCATCCGTTTGCTTTAATGCATGTGGGGTGGCCTTGGGGACAGGGCGACCCTGGGGGTTGAGAACGTCCGCATAGATGTCTCCTCGTGGCCCCTCCACGTCATCCCCAGGCTCAGTCTCCCGGAAGGCCTGGCGGCTGAACCACTGTGACGACCAGCTCCCCCGTCAGCGCTCACCGGCCCGAAGGCCCCTGCCGTCCACTCCTCAGTCCCAGGTGACAGAGCATGACAGTGATGCTAGCGACCCCGGAGCAGTAGGACCTCTGTGAGGCCACGTCAGACTGTTTCTGGGCAAGTTCGGCTGAGAAGCGGTTAGAGAATTGATACCACGTGGTGACTGGGCCATGGGGTGAGCGCGGGAGGTCAGCTTGTCTCAGCACGTCTGTGCCAACTTAGGCCGTGGGACTTAGGCCGTGGGACTTAGGCCGTGGGACTTAGGTCGTGGGACTTATGCTGTGGGACTTAGGCCGTGGGACTTACGCTGTGGGACTTAGGCCGTGGGACTTAGGCTGTGGGACTTAGGCCGTGGGACTTAGGCCGTGGGACTTATGCTGTGGGACTTAGGCCGTGGGACTTACGCCGTGGGACTTAGGCTGTGGGACTTAGGTCGTGGGACTTATGCTGTGGGACTTAGGCCGTGGGACTTAGGTCGTGGGACTTACGCTGTGGGACTTAGGCTGTGGGACTTAGGCCGTGGGACTTATGCTGTGGGACTTAGGCCGTGGGACTTAGGCCGTGGGACTTACGCTGTGGGACTTAGGCTGTGGGACTTAGGTCGTG
>PVJL010021290.1:0-10796 GCA_004026885.1 Lyroderma lyra
TCGCTGTGACAGGCCGGATCCCGGGAAGGGACATGCGCAGTCTAAGGGAGGTGACGTAATGCCTCCTGTCACTCAAAGGGCCTCACGCCCACGTGGGCGCACCCCCTTACAACCTAAGGGAATATAAACCCCAAAGCCTCGTTGTTGGGGCTCCCGCGGGCCGCTGTCCTGCTGGGGCCGCTCCTGCCCCGTAGGGGTGCACTTCCCCTCTCAATAAACTTGCTTTGTTTCACCTGATTTTCCTACAACACACGGCCTCTTGGTCTCACCTCTACGCTTTGGTGTGTGTCTCGCTCAACTCTTGGCTCGAGACCCCGAGAACCTGGACGCCGCGCTGGGAGGGACCCATGGTCCAGTGACAGTGTGACCCACCCTCATGTCAGGATTTGTCACACATCATCGTACATATTCCCGCGCGGACGGAGCGGCTCTAAGGACGCCGCAGGCACGGGGACTGTGGGTGGCACCGGGGCGTGACACACAGACACACGCCCGGACCGTTGTCACCACGCGGGGAGAAGCCCGCTCCTCTTCCCTGTCTCTCCTGCTTTGCTGTTTCTACAGGACAAGGTGGACGTGAGCCGGAGGCATTTTAATGAAGTTAACTTTAAAAGACGTTTTTGTAAACATCGGGTTCCTGCTGAGGACCTTCGTGCAGTAACAAGTATTTAACATAAACCAGCTCTGCTCCGGCCCGGGAGCCGAGAGGGGACAGGGACGCGGCACCCCGCAGGCCCCCCTCCATGGGAACTGTGCGGCCGCAGGAACCCCAGGGGCGGCAGAGGCCACGTGCCGAAGTCCGAGCGCTGACCCGGGCGTGGGGCCGGGAGCTGGGCTCTGCCGGCCGCGGCGGGATGCGCTGGGTTTAGGCTATTTTCTGAAAAGTTCACCCTTTTTCCATGAAGAAGTTAAAAATGCCACAGCCATGTCCAGCCTGCCTGAGCCAGGAGTAGTGTCACCCGCCAGGAATGGAGGAAAGGGTGACCCGGCGACTGCTCAGGACAGAATTCCCAGCAGAAACGTGCCACTCCCGGGAGGAGTGAAGGCCCTCCCTCTCTTACGGAGAAGACGCAGAGGCTCAGAGAAGGGCAGCAACTTGTCCAAGGCCACACAGCAACTTAGCCCCAAATCAACTTAGAATCAATGGGGGGCAGGGGGGGCTGTCTGTTTTTGCTCCGTGTTCCTCCCAGCCAAGCCAGCAGAGGACAGACTCGGAGCAGAAGCCACCAGAGCGCAAGCTGAAGCCAAGGGGCTGGGCAGCACGACGTAGACACAGCCGGTCATTCGGTCCAGGGGTTCCCAAACCTAGCCACGCTCAGCGTCACCTGGGGCACTTCAGACCTCGTCCTTGACCCATGGTTTCCTTCCCCATGTTGGGGATGGGACCCAGACATCAGGGTTTTCAAAAGGCCCCCCCAAACCCAGAGATGTTTCAGGGAGAAAGGGAGACCCCAGAGCAGGCTATTGACCCTTTGGTGGCAAAGTGAGAATTTTCTTTTAAAATGAGAATTATCATCTCAAATGACCCAGGAGTGGTACCAGAACAAACCGAAGTTTTCCGATGCAGAATCGCATTGTTTTGCATAACAAGGCTTTTTAAAAATCTCCCTAGATGAAGATGGGGACCCCTAATTTGAACGATTTTGTCCCCCGACTTGGAAGGTGGAGCAACTTTTGTATCGTTATTACTAATATTCATTTTATTTTCCAGGCGGAGCCCCCAGGGCCCGGTGGGAATCGCTTAGGTGAACGACTCGGACCAAATGTGACTCATACTCCCGGGCGCCAGCTCCGGGGCCCGCTGGCCTGCGTGGTCACCGCGTCACCCGAGGAGGCAGGCCCCGTGAGCCCAGGTGTGCAAAGGCATTGTTCTCCTGTGTCTCCTCACACATCTGCGTTGTGCTTCAGCCAGTATGGTGGGTGACAGAGGGGGAGGAGCTATCACTGACTGCCAGGAAGCGACCGTGGTGACAGTGACGATGATTGCGACACCTGACATTTACTGAGCACCTACTACATGCCAGGCCCATTCTCACCACTTCCCAGGAACCGACACTCATGTTTCCCTTGCAACCCTCTGAGCTAGGTAGTTAGTACCCCCTCTGAGGGGGGACACTGAGGCACAGCGCGGTCAGACAACTCGCCCCACGTTTTGTAAGGAAAAGGCGAGGCCGTCTGGCTTCCAGGATGAATTTTCTGTTTCTTGACTTTAAAAATCATCCCTGGACTGAACATTTCCAAAAATTCAGGGTGAACTCAGCCCTTGACACTTCCGGCCTGGCATCTTCCTACAAAGCTGTGTCGTTAGGAAAATTTCAATTATGGAAAAATCACTTGGAAACAAAAAAGAGACTATTGGAAGGACCCCCGTGGTCGCTGCTATTACTGTGTCCCCGTACCACCGTGCCCAAGGTCACAAGGTGAACGGCGACATTTACAAGCGCACGGGTGCGTGGCCTCACCCCAACCCGTGAGGGAGCGAGGCCACGTGCGAAATGTGGTTTTCCATGTTTCACACACCAGTTTCTCCACCGCTTTGAGAATGGGTTCGGGTTTGCTCGTGTGGGTTCTGGGCCGGAGAAGCCCCGTATGAAACGCGGCCAAGGCCTTCCGGCCCGACGTGCCTGTCGCCGGGGTCACGGTGCTGCCCCTCGCGCCCTCTCTCAGACCTGACTGCTTCACTTCTACGGAAGGCGACGGCCGCCTCCTGCTCGGTTCACCCCGGTCACCCCGGCACCGACCGGGGGCGCGCTCACGTTTGCGGAAAAACTGAGACGGAGCGCAGAGAGCGTGGCTGCGGGGAGGGGCGTGGTTGCGGGGAGGGGCGTGGCTGCGGGAGGGGCGTGCGGCCTGCGGGGAGGGGCGTGCGGCCTGCGGGGAGGGGCGTGGCTGCGGGAGGGGCGTGGCTGTGGGGAGGGGCGTGCGGCCGGCTGAGAGGAGGGGCGTGGCTGCGGGGAGGGGCTTGCGGCCGGAGAGGAGGGGCGTGCGGCCGCTGGCAGCTGGAAGGGGCCCAGCCCAACGCCGCAGAGCTGCCACAAGAGAACTCGGTCTTCCAAGCTCTCGGCACCAGCGAAGGCAAGCCACAGCGTGTGGTGACAGATATGAAACGGCACCGACTGTCGCGGTCACGTGGCAGCACGCGAGGGCTGGCCGGGGGGACCCGGCCGTGGGCGCCCTGACCGTCCATCCGAGGTGGCCGGATGCTTCCGGACGGCCCGGGTGTAACACGCGTGGGATTGCGCCGCACGCCTGAACTGCCACCGTGGGGTGCGTCGGTTGTAGCTCAGTAAAACGGGGGTGAGCGGCGGCCCGGGGAACATAAAACATCTTTTTCTTTTAATAAAAAGCACTTGGAAGGGGTGTATTGTGGCCGGTGAAGACGGGGGCTCCTGGGTGAGGCTTAGGGGGACACAGGAGGGGGCTGAGAATGAAAAGGGGGGAAAGAAGGAGAAAGGAGGCCAGGGGTGGCAGAGATGAGGGAGGAACCCCCAAGCCAGACACAGGGAGGTGGGCAGGGGAGATGGGGAGCCCCGGGCGCCGCTTGAGCCCCTTTCGCGGCCTGGAAGCCGGTCAGCAGACTCGGCATCACGGCTCCTCGCGTGGAGCCAAATGAAACTAAAAATAAAACAGTAAAAACCCACCGGAACGCCCCAGCTTGGCCCATCGCCCCCACACTCCAGAGGTCTGCACCCTGGCCGGCCAGGCCTGAGAGGTCGCGGGGTGTCCCACGCGTGGAGTGTCTGCCCTGCTCCCACCCTCTCCTTTATGGTGACCGCAACGGTCCTCGGTCGCATGCTTTTTTAATTTCACTTAAGCATTTAAGGTTACGACCTTAGCAAACTTAAAGGTTGGTGACCTTCCTTGGTCCCCGAGAGTCCCTTTGAAATTGTACGGGCCCGTGAAACCCTTCTGTGATGGAGGCAGAGAGGAGGGGTGAGTGGCAAGGACACAGCAGGAGGGGACACGGAGACCAGCCTGAGTCTGCCCTGGACGGTTTGTGCCTCCAATCAGGAAGACAGCTCAGCCCCAGGCCTGCTCCGCTGGCCTCCCGGAACCAGACCATCGAGGACCCCCAACTGCAAAGCCAGCTTGCAGGAAGAGCCATCACCTCACAGCATACGTTCGGCGGGAGGATGTGCGACCCCGACATCACAGTCTCCTCCCCCGCAATGGCGATGGGGGAAGGGGACGAGGGCAGGGACCAGCCTGGGCGCCGGGTGACACCTCTATCATGTCCTTTGCATCCACACACAGTAAGTGGGTGTTTCTAATGATTTTTCAGGCTGGTATCAGAGAACAGCCTGTTGGGCTCGATCCCGCGGCTAAGGCTGAAGAGATGTGACACCGACAGGAGCTACAATCAGAACACCGGGGACCGCGGCGTGGGCTGCCACAGGGCTGCGGGGGCGCTCCCCATCTCTGCGAGTGTTTGGCCAACAGCTGGGTGCCCGCTCTCCACCTGCAGCTCAGAGGGATTCCTGCACCGGGTCCAGGTCTGCTAAATCTTGGTCTTTCACAGGAAGCACTGAGTCAAAAGGCAATGTCTCAGATTTGTTTTCTCGGGGGGAAAAAAAACCCAAACAGCCATTTTAGGCTGTTGTTCAGCGTTGAGGAGGCTAACCACAGAAGAAACAGAAACAGAAAGTCCAGAAGCTTCCTCTAGAAAGCAGGACCGGAAATGGGAAGGTGGAGGCAGGAGACACGGGCTGGTCCGAGCCCCCCTGACTTGTCTTCCTGGGACATGTAACCGTTCGATGAAAATGTGAAATGTTACAGAAGTTCCCACGGGTTAATGCCACAAGGAAACAACACATTTCCAAAACTACTTAGTAACCTGGGGGTGCTCACGACAGTCTGTATCCCATATCTAACGTGTAAAACACACACACACACACACACACACACACACCCCTAGAAAAACGAAGAGAGTGGACTAAAATATTCCCGCTGGTTTTGTCTGGATGGTAAGAGGACCAATAATTAGTCTTTACATTTTCTGGAATTTCTCGTGTTCTACAGCAAACAGGCTAAGTTCGACAACTCCCCCAAAGGCAATTATCAGTACCGTTACCAACTTTGTAAAAATAAAAAGCACTAGTCACTGCGGTAGGTTAAATATAGCTACGGGTCTTTGCGACTCCTCCCATCAAGCTGTGCAATAACTTCCCTGTCCCTGAGTCTGGGCCCGCCTCCTGAGTGGTGACAGGCCCCTGGGGGACGCGAGGGCCACAGCCACCTGGCAGCACCACCTGGCAGACATGTGCACGAGGCCACGTCGGACCACGAAGCCCTGATGCAGCCGCGTTGGTGACTCAGGAGCAACTTGTGACCTGTTACATAGCGATAGCTACCTGACACGGGCACAGAGAAACGTCCCCTCCACGGCCCCGACGGTACCTGTCCACGGGATGCCCATGACCTCCTCGCTCCACACGCTCCACTGACCGTGCCCAAACTCCTCCCGGGCCCGGAGCTGTACCACGTGCCTCAGGCCTCTTAGGGCGTCGTGGATGGTCCAGTGATGGTGGGGGTCCTTGACCTGCGGGCGGAGGCTTAGTGACTCCGGGTGGCTCTGGCGCGGCCGCTCCACAGGGGCATGGATGCCCAGGGCTGCCCGCTCTCTGAGCCGTGGGTGACTCCACTGGGCACAGATGCTCCAGCTGACCCCATGCCGGCGGCTCAGTGCCCTGCAGGCCAGCGTGGGCAGCAGCTGGGACTCCCCGCCCCCACCCCCCTACACTGAAGAATGCTGCAGGCCACACCTGTGACGTGCTCAGTGTCCCTCCCTCTCCCAGGTCACTGTCACCCTCACACCCAGGCCTGTGAAGGGGGACTGGCCCGCACTGTCATTCCCACTGTATAAGTCGGGCCACGCAGTGCCGAAAGGCTGGGGCCTCTCCAGGGCCGTGCGGGTGGTGAGTGCCGAGCGGGACCCGGCCGCCGGGCTTCCCTTCCAGGACCCTCCCGACCGTCCCTGCGCGTCCAGGGGCCACCGTTCCGTCAGAGGCCCAGGGGGACGTACCGCCACGGTGGTGAACGTCTTTGACTTTTCGGCCCGGTATCGGAGCTCAAACTGCAGCCTATAGAAATGGGAGTTCCAGGAGGGGGGGTCCTGCCAGGTGACACGGAGCCAGTGGGGGTTTCTGTCCACGCAGATGACCTTGATGTTGACCGGCGGATCGGGCTGCACTGTGGGAAGAGGGTGATGGCTCCTATGCAGCAGCGAGTGGGGTGCTAAGGAAAAGGCCCCCAGCAGCCGGCTGCCACCCAGCCCCAGCCCACGTCCCCTGCGCATCCTGACAGCCCCCCCCCCGGGCCCCCAGCTCACCGGACCCCTCGCCCAGCCCCTCCCTGTCCCTGCCAGGAGCCCACGAGCGGTCACTTTAGGCAAAGGCGGCAGGGGACAGCGGGCGGCCTGCGAGAGCTTACGTACGGATTCCGTAACCCTCAAACGTTTGGGGTTCGCTGGACTTGTTCCCAATGTGGTTGGCGACACACAGGGACACGATGTAGTAAGAGTTGTCCCCCTCCGGGACCGCCAACTGGCAGGAGAACTTCTTGGACTCCCGGGAGTACGGGCACGGCTCCTCGAAGTGGCCCAGCAGACCGCGGTCACTGTGGGGCACAGCACGGGGCACGGCTCTCAGGCTGCCCCCGTCCAGGAGGGCAGGCGGGTGGGCAGCGGCGTCCGACCCCGAGGGTCCAAGCCGGGCTCCACAGGCTGCAGTTCTCTGACTTTGGGGGTAAGACAGCTCGCCGAGCGCCTGGAGCAGCGGGCAGGGGTGCTGGGCGCGAGCTCACCCTGAGTCACCGAGGCACGGGGTGCCCCAGGCACGTGGGGGCCGCAGGACCGACCCCAGCAGCCCCACCCCGACCCTGGAGCCGGGCCCGGACAGCCAGCAGCACAAAGCGCTAGCGGCCTGGGGCATGTTTCCGGCAGGTGAGCCCAGGAAAGAAGTCGGGGTGACTGAGGACGTCCCGGGTGAGTCAGGCACCGTCCCGCCCGGCCTGGAGGCCTGAGAACGTCGGCAGCTCACGGCAGGCGCGGGCATGTGAGGCCTCGCCAGCTGCTCCGGCGCTGCACCCCAGTCCGGGACAGACCCCGGGGACTCCTGTCCTGAGCCTCCCTCCCTGTCTCCGTCCGTCCCACCACATCCCACTGCCGGCAGGTGGGGTCCTTGGCCCACCCACGGGCGTGTCCCCGAGCGGGGCTGGGGGGCCCTAGTACAACGCTGAAGCCACCCCAACTGGAGGGAGGAGGGTGTGGGTGTGCAGGCACCGCCTCTCCCCAAGGGGCCCGGCCTGGCCCCCGCCGTCCCAGGGCCTGAGTGGGCTCTGGGGGTCCCCAGGCTCACGCAGCTGCTCCCCACGGCCCCAGCCCCGCAGGTCCAGGCAGAGTGAGCCCAGCAGGAGGACAGAAGTGCCTGCAGCGACTGGCGGGAGGCGGGTGGGAGCCGGGAGGCGGGAGGCGGGTGGGAGCCGGGAGCCGGGTGGCCTGTGTGCTCCTTCTCCGTCGGCGCACGGAGGCTGCAGGCTGGTCCTAGCAGCGGCCGCCTGGACACTGACCGCCCCGGTGACCTCCCTGCACAGGTGTCTGGACACTCTGATGACTGACAGCTCAAACGCAGACACACACGTCTGCAGTAGGGGGCCCTGGGCTCTGGGAGGAAGACAGAGAGGACTGCACAGGCGTACCCCAGCCCCACAACCCGGCCCCTGAGCTCAGGCCGGTTCCCCGCGCTTAGGCCCGTCTCCTGGAGTGAGAGGGCCCCCAGCGCCCTCGGCCCCCAGTGCCCTCGGCCCCCAGCACCACTCCCCTCACTCCCCTCACCCTGGAGAGAGCCTGAGGAGCTCACGGGGTCGGCACCGACCACCCTCCCCTGTCTCCAGAGCCACACCCCAAACCTTTGTATTCTGAATGAAATCGGACAGACTGGGCTGGAGTCCCCGCACAGCCACTAGCTATGTGACCTTAAACAAGTCGCTCAGGCTCTCAGAACCTCAGCTTCTCTGTCTGTTGAAGGAACGGATGGAAAAGGGGCCGCATACTGAACCCCATAAGCTCCGGGGAGGCCTGCACGGGGGGGCCTGCAGGTGCAGCGACCCGGGTGCCGCCCAGGATGGTGGGCACGGACCCCCTAACTAACGTCACTCCGGGCCGCAGTCCCTTCCCGGGCCTGTCGCTTCCCTGACGAAGGTCAGTCGTGACCAGACGCGAGCCCGCCTTTGTCTCTGCCCGTCCAGGACGACGTGCCTTTGAAATGTGACAGTCACCTGCTTTCCCAGACCCCTCGGGGCACGGCCTCAGGCAGCAGACCCCAGAGCCCACCCCTTGTCACCTAGTGACCCACGTGCCATCTGTATGGGCTGTAAATGTGGCCTGTCCCACTTGGCCCCTTCGCGAGCGCCACACACCCGGGGCCCCAGACGGACGGACGGACGGACGGACAGACGGGAACACACAGCGCCGCCGGGGTACTTACAGCTTCATCACAAGCAACGTGGCCTTGGTCGCCGGGGAGGGGGTGCTGCGGGGTCCCCACTCACAGATGACGTTGCTGACGGGGCTGTTCCGCTCACAGGAGAGCTGAGGCTCCTCGGGGGGCGCTGAAAAGACGGCCAGAGTGAGAGTGAGGGGCGCCCGCTTCCTCCGGGGAGCACTGGGCTCAGCCCTGCCCGAACCCCAACCCTGGAGCCCGTCGTGACCCCGGACACCAGGCCCAAACAGCCACACACGCGTCCCACTGTAGCTGGGAGATGAAAGGGCTCCCCCATAGGGAAAGGGGGACACCCAGGGGCGCTCTGCAGTCACACGCTGCTGTGTGGTCTTGGGCCGTCCCAGCGCCTCTCTGGTTTCCTACTGTACAGTTAAAGGAGGAAAAATCATAGTAATGTGGCTCCTCGTCACGGGGTCCCTGGGAGGTGACCCGAGGCAGCACTGAAGCAAGCGCCCCTGTGCAGGGCCTGGCCCACGGGACGCACCTGGCTCCAGGCCGCCCCCCCTGAGATGTGGGGAAGCTAAGGACCTGCTCACGCGGAGAGGAAGGGCTGGTGTGAGAGCTCAGCGGGTGCCCTGCAGAGTGTTTAAAACCACATGGGGGAGGGACCCCAAAAAACCAGGACCGACTTAGAAAACACGGTGCACTTTTTTCCTTACGTGTTAGAACGTCAGTCACCCTGCAAGCACTCCCTGGTGCAGGGCGCCTGTCGAGACGCTTTCCCCGCGGCTCAGGACGGTGTCTGACGCGTCGACGGTGACGCCTTTTAGGGCTTCTGCCATTTTTTGTGTCACCCCTTCTGCATCAACAACACGTTTCCCTTTGGGGACTTTTTTTATCCGGGGAAACAACAAAAAAAGAGTCACTCGGGGCACGATTGGGTGACTGGGGGGGCAGGACACGGGGCTCAGGCCATTTTTTGGTCAAAAACCGCTGAGCACTCAGCGCGGGGTGGGCAGGTGCGTGTCAGGCCGCCCGTTGTCCGTGTCAGTCACCGTCATGACGTGGGCCAACGCGCTGACAGAGTCCCCCCAAAACTCACTGGACCCAAGCGCGGCCTCTCACCCCCACGCCGGCGGGTGCTCGGATGCGGACGGCCCCTCGAGCACCCGCCGGCGGGGGAGGCCCGTGCCACGAGGGCCCACCCTCTGGAAGGTCATCCTGGTTTTTCGGGTCCCCCCCAGCATGTACGTGCACGTTAATCTTCGCAGTAACTCCGACACGAGGTGGAAAACCAACCTCACGTTACCGAAGAGGAGGCAGAGGGGGTAAGCTCTGAAGGGGGGCAGCCCACACCCGCGTGCTGCCCAGCAAGGCCAGCGGGCGGCGTCCCCGTCAGCCGCAAGCCCGCGCCGCAGGCCTCGGGCGGACACGTCCCGGGCCGGGGCTCCCCTCGCAACCCGGGGGCCGGGGCCACGACGGGCGTCCGGGACGCCCCGCACCTGCCTCCAAGGGCTCCGAGGACACAACGCACCTTCCACCACCAGGCGCAGAAACGCTGCCGGCCGGCCGTTGTGGTGGCACGAGTAGTTTCCGGAGTGGCCGGGCAGCGTGGGCTCCAGGACGAACCCCCTGCCCCAGACGGGGGCCCCGCTCTGGGCTGCGGACAGGCTGCTGTTGGACATCCACTGCACGCGGTCTCCCGGGCGCCCCGCGGGGCAGGGCAGGGTAACGCGCACCCCGGGCCTGACGGCCAGCACGTTCTTCTCCTTCTCTGGGGGGACAGAGCAGACACCCCGTGAGCACACGGCACGCCGAGGAAGGGACTCCCCTCCTGGCGCAGGGAGGCCACACGGTGCCCCGGCCAAGGCCTCCCCAGGTCCGGGCCGCGGGCCTCTCCCCACTGCTGCCCGGGGAGCCCTCGGAAGCCCTGGGCCGGCCACCCCACTCCCTTGACGAGAAAACCCTTTCACAGGAGCCTGCCCCTGCCCGAGGGGCAAGGGACAAGGGCACGTCGTTTGTTTTTTGTACCGGTGACAGATTCATGGACCGCGAGGTAGCCCGTGGGCCTGGGGGGGCAGCACCAGGCCCCCCACTGCAGGGAGGGCCTCCCGGCTGGGCGGAGAGGTTTGGGGCGGAGGAGCGGCCGGGCGGCCCACAGCTGGGGTGGGTCTCAGGGAATCGCAGGGCCGGGTGGGGCCACGGCTGTTTCCCTTCTATTTTTCTTTTAATTTTTATGAAATGTATTTTTCCATCCCTTTACGTTCCGTGAAAGGTGCCCACAGGGACGGGGCCTCCACGCGGAAAACGCCCGGGAGCACCCCACTCCGCCGACGCGTGGTCCACGTGGGGTCCCCC
>PVJL010021291.1:0-10799 GCA_004026885.1 Lyroderma lyra
AGCTCACACAGTGCCCGCTGTGAACACCTGTTTCTTGCTTCTCTGTTTTGAACACTGCTATGATCTGAATGTTTGTGTCCCCCCAAATTCATATGTTGAAACCCTAACCCTGAAAGGGGATGATGTTATTAGTGGGGCCTTTGGGAGGCAATTAGGTCATGAGAGTGAAGCCTTTATGAATGACATTAGTGCTCTTATAAGAGACCCCACAGAGCTTCTGAGCCCCTTCCTCACATGGGGATACAATGACATGTCTGTGACTCAAAAGAGGACCCTCACCAGACCATGCTGGCACCCTGATCTCAGATTTTCAGCCTCAAGTAACATATTGTTTTGTTTGTTTTTTGCTGTTGTAAATAGTTTTTATTTCAGTTTTCAATTGTTGGGTTATAAATTACCTCAGAATTTAGTAGCTTAAAATAATAATTTTAATTTATCTTGCATTTCTGATGATAGACTTGGTTCAGCTGGATGATTCTTACTTGGAGTTTCAGCCAAATACCAGCTGAGACTGGAGTCATCGGAAGGTTCCATGGGGTTCTGTGTATGAGAGGAATCACTCACATGGCTGGCAGCTGATGTTGGCAAACAGCCCAGCTTGGCCTTTGTACGACTGTGTCCACACGTGGCTCAGGACACCTGACCTCTGTCAGTCTCTCAGTCAAGCCTCGGGGCTTTCCCCCTCAAGGTCTTTTCTCAAGTTTCTCCTGTTGCCTGGAACTCTCTTCTTACCACTCACCTGCTCTCTGTGGCTACTCTTCCTTCAGATCTCAGGGCATGCCGCTTCCCCACAGAGACCCCCAGCACCAATGTGTCCCTTTCATAGCACTAACACAGCTGCAATGTCACATTTGTGCATTAGCTCTTACTGATCTTTGGTTTTCCCATTAGATGATGGGCGTCTCCAAGAGAAAAGAGTAATTCCAGACTCTATTCACTATTTTCGTAAATCCCAACACGGGAAGGTGTCTGGCATGTAGTCCTTTGGGTGTTCAATAAGCATTTGTTGGATGACTGATTGAATAAACACTAATATTAACTGAGTTTATCCTGTGCACTAGGTGGTGTGCTCATTACTGGTGACTCCCTATTGTCTTCAGGAGGAAATACCGGTAATCCCCATATAGCACGGCACTTCTATAACACGGTTTCGTTCTAACAGGGTTCGAGAATTGGGGAAAACCTTTGTACAACACAGCATCCCAGAACACAGTTTCACTCTAACATGGTTTGAGAATTAGAGAAACCCCTGTACAACATGGAGTATAACAAGCGCTTTTAAGAGCAAAAGATATCTCGATTGATATTCGGGAAATCCCCGAACAACATGGAATGTGATAAAAGTTTTTAAGAGCAAAAGATATTTAATACATATTAATATGTTATACTGTTGGTGAAAATTGCTTTAATAAAGGTATTTCCCTTACTTATGAAAAATGTAATAGTATTTTTTTAACTTACGGAAACTAACCCCCTTTTTTGTACTAGTTCTTTGTTTTTTATAACGCGGATTCACATAACGGTATTTTGGGAATCTGATGGCCGTGTTATACAGGGGTTAACCCGCACGTGGGAATTTCAGATGCTAGCAAGGAGCTGAAAACGATTCATAAAGGAGAACCCTTACATTCTCAATTCTACATCTCTTTCATTATTTCTCAAAGCATGCTCCCTAAAACTTCTCTTCACAAAAGGCTGACTGACTCTGCCCCTCACCACAGACGAGCTCTGGAGGGAGCAAGCCAGCCTGGAGAAGATTATAATCGCACAAATATGTCTTGTTTGGGGAAAAGGCACAGTGTCAGGAGAGGAGAATGGATGCTCTCCGTCCATGGGCGACACCCCTTCCACTCCATGATATACGGACACCAAAGACACCGTACATCATGGTGACATGCACTTAAACTTAAAGCTGGTCCAAGCGCTTCTGTGTTCCCTGGGGGAGCTGCCATAAGCCGTGATCTATGGAGAGGGCCCAGGGCTGCTCTGTGCTTGGGTTTGTTCTGTTTAGAGTAATACTCCAAATACAATTATTGCCTTCACTGCAAAGAGGCATTTCTCGGAAAAAAACAGTAAGGGATATGCATCAGAAGAGCAAGGAGAAAAAAAAATGAAATCTGGTTTTTGTAGATGTGGATGTTTAAAATAAAGGAACTTACTGTAATAGAGAAGAGTTAAAGTGGGAATCAAAATCCATGGTTTGTAGCACAGGCTTGTCCAGAGACAGTCTCTGTGACCCGGATCAAGTCATTTCACACCCTGGGCCCCTGCACTTGCACATGTAAAGTAAGGTGGTAAAATTAAACACGGTTCTTCAGGACCCTGAAAGTTTTCTGGGAGTGAAAATTCACTGTTACCAAAAGTTAGAGTCCATAACTTATCTGTCTCCGTATCTTTCCTATCTACTACCAGACAGGCAGACAGGTGCCCAAGAAATATTCGTGGACTTGGGACACAGGGAAGTTTGCTCATACAGTTGCACAGAAAACAGGAGCTGTAGAATCCTGACCTTCAGTCTGAAATATATGCATTTGATGAATCCACCTCAATTTTTTATTAGGCTTACTGGAGTTATTTCTATGAAAAGCCAACAAACACACACAATCCCCTATATTGTGTTTAAGCATAGTTATAAAAATGAGGCTCTTGCCATTCCCCGGTGATGGCCTGGAGCCACTGTTATATTCATCAGGGATTGATCATTATTGCTCTACCCAAGATATTCCTGCAAAAAGCGAAAACATCATTTTTCACTAGTCAGAACAATAAAAATGCTAGAGCTATAGCTTTTAAAAAATACATATTTTTTAAGTCCTGGATTTCACTGAAGCATAATGCAATTAAAATAGCTGCTCATCTCACCAGTTCTATTTTATAAAGTAAAAATAATGATGCAATTTAAAATATAATTTTAACTTCTATTATGGAAAAAAAGAATAGTTTAATTCTCCAAGACAGGCACACTGACTTTTTGTATAAAATTTAAACTTTCACCCAACATCTGAAAGTATACTACATCGTATCTCATGATACTATGGCTTTTTGAAATGACTCCTTTGGTAGTTTTACATAGTTTGTGTTTACTCTTATTGTCTAAGCCCCCAGCTCCATGTCTACAATATTCTTAAAGTAGCTGGTGACTTCAGATCATACCCCTGACTTTCATATCTCACTTGTAAGAAGACTTACTTATTGAGGGCATTCGTACTACTGAAATTTTGAAGGTCATTTTTGGGATGATTCTATTGAGCTCTACCAACCATATATGTAATTTCAGATTTTACAAAGCCACATTTAAAATTAAAATGAAACTGCTAAATTAATTTTAATTATTTTTAATGCAACATATCTAAAATATTTTAATTTCAACATGTAATTCATATAAAATGTTAATTAAATATATTACATATTTTTTCACTCCAAGTGCTCAAAATCCAGTGCCTTTTTACCCTTAATCTCATAGTAATCTCTGTGTGGACCTGCCTCATTCTGTGTGGTCCACAACCTGCTGGGGCTCACAGGTATTATATTAGACAGCACAGTTTCAGATGATAGTGTCTAATGGAAGAAATACTAGAGTCTAAATCACCTATTTGTTGCTAAATTTTGTTAATCTATTTGTTTTTCAGATTGAACCAAGTCTGTGAATCACCAGTACATCACAGGCTTCAGTTATTTTTCCTTCAGTGTGAATAGCTCTGTCACTGACCCTTTTACATTTTATCCCATCCGCACTGCAACCAAGGATTCCCAACAATGGCAGATACTGAATGATGCTTCCAATTACAAGAAAAACAAAGGACAAAGGTCTTCTACTATATCAAATAATAAACACTTCCTCTCTTCCTCTCTCCCTCTCTCCCTCTCTTTCTCTTTCCCTACTCCTATTCTCCCTCCCTTACACAAACACACACACGCATGCACACACGCATGGACACACGCAAGCACACCCCTCTCCAATTCTCCCATGAATGACAGAGAAGTTTAAAAGTTCTATGAAATCTATGGACTTCCCTTAATTCAAACTACCACAAGGCATCAACAAATGTTTTTGAATGTCTGGTACATGCACAATTGTACGTGAACAGCAAGCAACAATAAGAAGGAGGGGGATGTTTTAGATGGTCCATTTTGAGACAGAATTGTTTGCTGAACACTTGGTGAGAAAACAGATATTAAAACTCAGTGCTTCTGTATCTGAAAACAGGAGCCTTAGATTCATTCATATTGTGGACTTCCAGGAAGCTATGAGAGTTGAGCTAATACTTTGTAACCACATTTACTTTTAGCTTTGGGTAGCATTGCCCATCAATTGACCTGCTGGATCCTACCACCATTCGTTTTATATAAGCATGGTGGGATCTAGTAGATCTATTGACAAATGAGGAAACTAGAGTTCAGAGAAGTTTAGAGACTTACTCTAAGTGGGGCTAGAACCCTGGGATCCTTGTTTCCAGCAATTTATTTTTTGTAACCATACTTGACATATTTGTGGGTGGGGGAAGTATTTAGAAATTTAGTAAGATTTAATTAGTCAATAAATTTAAGAAAACTCAATTTGTTTCATCTGCCATTTTTCCAGTGGTCCCTCTTAAGCGAATCTTAAATTGGCACCTGTCTCCCATTGAAAGTATCCCCTCCTTTGGCCTTTCCATGAACCCCTGCCCTGATAGAGAGGCTCTAACAATATTTTTCCTGGGCACTCATGAATGCACACACCCCACCTGTCAGGTGAAGGTCGCCCTCCCTTTCCTCCGCTGGCTTGAGAGTAAGTGCTGCAAACAAGCCTCTCCTCTCGGCAGCCATACTTACTGTGCTCCTCACACAGTAAAAGTTCAGTCCCGGTGTGGTTTGACTGACACTGATTAGGAGTCTGGGGAAATGAGACTTCCACTTTCCAGTGACCTTCTGGTGGACTCAGCATGAACTCCCCTGTTCACTGCCAGTCCATTCACAGCCCCAATGTACTTGTGTTTGGAAGGACGCTTCATGGAACTTCCTGTCCTCAGTGTTGCGGGAATACGTACATCACACTTGACTTCAGCTTCAGATCTACCTATGCCTCTCCAACTCTCCTGTCATTTTGCCTTTGCCATGAGACTCCTATTCCAGCCCCCAAAGCTGTCCTATAATTTGGTTTTGGAGATAGATACTAGACAGGCATGTCAAAAGGAGGATGTCCTAAATACACAATACCTGGATTTCAATCGCTGTTTGGCTAGACTTTTTAAGTTATTTCGTATAAATGTGAACTGGCTTGCAGCTAGCTAGATGGCCACCGACAAGGGCTGCTAATCAACCGGTCAGCATTAACTTGAAGCTAAGCCTCTTGTGCCCTGACGATGAATTCTGCCCTTGGCCTCGACCTGTTCAACATTTCATCATTTTATCATTTGCAGATAGAATTGTCATTTGAAGTGTTTCAAAAAGGTTGTAGCCTCAGAATGCCAGCATTGCTTGGAATTGTATAGTAAGGAGAAGAAATGGCACCCAAAGCACATTTTCTGAATCAGGAAATGGAAATTTTAGTGATAACTAACTGAATTAGACTTGTTCCTGAGTATATCAGTTCAGACATGAGAAACCAAACATACAGCCCAGCAGGCAGATGCACCTGGATGTTGTTCAGGTAGACAAAATCTCACCCTTTCATGCCCATGCCCTGCAGCTGGATTCTTCCTCAGCTTTGCATATTTCGGTCAATGGTGTCACCTTTCACACAGCTCCTCAATCAGACACCTGAGTGCCACACTCATTTCTCTCTCTCTCCCTTTCCTCTCATTCAACTGAATGCATGTCCTGATGATCAGACCTGCTCAATGTCTTACAAATCTACTTTCTACAGCAAGGGAAAATTACACAACTGGGGCAGAAATAGTTTGAAAAAGCCCCACATATGATTCTGTGAACTCACCCACCCCCATGAGCTGGGTTTAGAAACACAGCATTAGAGAATGTTAAATCTGCAGGCCCATTCCTGTTTAGGTGAGCCAGTCTTTATAAACACATGATGGTTCTGTAATAACGAGAGAGAGAGAGAGACTTGAGGATCAACTAAAATTCCAACATATATTTCTATTGCCTTTGAGATTTGTAAAAATGTTTGTAAACAGGAAATTATATGAGGGATTTTGAGCCCTCAACCCAATTAAAGGTTAGTGTGAGCCCCTGAATCTCAGAGGTGATGGAGTTTGGGAGTTCCTATTACAGAAAGAAACACCAAATAAAGCTTTTTTTCTCTAGGTATTATTCATTTGTTGAGTTCTAATGTAGTACTTGGAGCAGAAGAGAATGCACCATAAGGCAGATAGCTCTTGAAGCCAACAACTGTTGAACTGTACAGACTTTTCAATAATTCAGATATCCAAAGAATGGGACAAGAGAATGGCCTAAAGAAGTGATGTTAGAACACCTGAACTCTGGTGCCCATAGGTAGCAAAACGGGATTTGGACCTGCCCCCAAAGTTAGGATCCTGAGGCCCTCACTTATATCACTCACCCTGTGTCTTAGATAGGCACCAGTCATGCTCCATGTCGCACAATGGACAATGGGGCTGAGGAACAGCTAGCAGAACCTCTGCAGAGGCTTTGACACTGTATTTATAAATAATCACCCCAGTCCTAATGAAGCCAACCTTGGATCCATTGTTCTGACTCCTGAAAGACAGACAAAGTTGACACACACCCAGTTGCCCTCCACAAATATAATTAGTTACACAGTGAGACCAGGGTCCACAGTCCACAGAAGATTCTACTTCCAGAAGAGGTAGTGATTCTAGTCTCTTGAGGTCAGAGAAGCCAAGCAATCATAAAACTCCATTTCACTTCTGGGAAATGCCCCTTAAGAATTGGAAGTATAGCTTATTCCTATATGACTTGCAGAACACACCAAGATATTTCCAATATAGGGATCCTCAACTCCACTGAGCTTAGAAAAAAGGGACCTGCACATCGTGTACTCCATAGCCTTATGCAGCAGCTTCCATGGCAGAGCTGGTAGACCAGGCACCAAACTAGGAAGGCCCAGCTAGAGTTTCAACATTTACCCAACTATTCTCTTCCCAAAACAATGCTTAAAAATTCTTGAAATAAACTGCATAGAATGAGCAAGGAAATCTATTGCTTTTGAAATTTAGTTGTATCCATGAACATGTTGGGAACCTCCCAACTACTGGAAGAATTCACGGCAATCAGAGTCACAGTGGCTGAGATCTCCTGTCTGTGAAGTGAAAAACCCATGTACATATGACTGCAAGCAAGGCTTAGGACTCCTCTACACCTAAGGTGATCGTACATGAACTGTCAGGTATGGGTAGGGGAAAGCAACCCATTCAGCCACCTATACTTTCTGTGTTCTGAGGACACTAAGAGTTGGGGTGGGAGGGCAATTGTATCTGTATGTGGTCCCTTGAGTCCTTTTATGGGTAGAATTCTGAACTGTAAGAATTCAAGCTGACCCCTGAGGGACCAGTTGGCTGAAGGTAGAAGAGAAGAGACAACCAGATCTTACTGTTAATGTGGAGTCCCTGCACCTAAGAGGCAAACAACAAAAGGGGGAGGGTCAGCTTTGGGAAAATAAGCCTCCATAGCTGATCCTAGGTATCAAGTTAACTATTGAGAACAAGTCAGGAACCAGGGGGTCCAGCTCTCCACCTAACCCTGCTTACCCCTGTGTAGACAGATGTGATGATGGATGAACCCCCATGCAAAAGTCACGACTCAACAGTACCATCCATCCTGAGTTTTGTACAGAGGACAGTATCAAACTGTTGGTATTATTTTGACTATATTACTTTGCCTATATTACTTAGTCTATATTGAAACTGAGTCCTTGGTTTCCATTTCTTGGCACCTGTAATCTTACAATTGTTGGTGAAACCATAAATTCCTCTTAAAACAAACAAAACCTATTGAATTCCTGGTACTTATTTTGTTGTTTTGTATTTAATTTCATATATTTCCTAATGTGGTATTAAAGTCACTCAAAGCAATCAAAGGAATCATGTAAACCTTTATCTTATGAGAGATACCTTTGTTTCTCTAAAATAAAAGTCAGTCCCTTTACTATAAAGCCTAGCATGCACACATTCCCAAATGCAGGCTTTGCTCTGTATTGGAGTGCTCAAAGGGAGCAGTCATCTACAAAACCATAAACAAACTCCCTGAACACTGAGGATAAGCTTTTTGTTACTCTCCTTTTTCCTGTGGGTTTGGCTATTGAATTGCAATGACCACTGTTTCTTTTTTAATGCACTTTATGCTGCTTCCCATCACTGCTCATTTTTATCATCTCTTTTCACTGATGGAAGCTTCCAAAGTCACTGCTTCAGCCCTTCCCTCAATTCTCTCCCACAGTGAAGCGTGGTGATTTCTCACAGTACCTGGTCAGAGACTTGGAATAAGGAGCTATTATAACTCCAATTGGAAACTGTAGAAAAATAAGAAGTCATTCTCAGATAGTTAACGGCATTTGGTCTGAGATTAAACTGCATGAAATGGAGCATTTGGGTCATTGAATAGATGTGGCAAGTAGCAAAATATAATAGACAGACTCCAGTCTTCCCTTCCAAGATTTTCCAAACAAAAGAAGTGTTTTGCATGGCTGCTGCAGACACCCAAATAGGCTTTTTATTTCTAGATATCCTGATTAATTTTTCAAGTGCCTAGGGCTCAGGAGTGCCCCAAAACATCATTGCCCAGTGAACTTTTGTAAACTCACATCTTTGCTAGGGGTGATATAATCTATGCATTGCAGATTCATTTACCCTTAACCCATCACTGCTGTTTGGCGGGAGATGTTTAGGGCTTCTGAAGCTCTGAGCTATTTTAACGAGTCCTTTAAAACTTCTGTTTCCCTGTGCAAACACAATAAGGCCTTTGACTATAGGATACTCTCTTAGCTGCCAGCTACTCTGAGTCCTGTTTTAGATACAAAGACCATGTCAATTCACACAGGCAGATGCCTTCATTGTTCTCTCTGTTACTCCATACTTGAAAAGAAGCAATAAGCCACCACTCTGGTGTAGTAGAGTGTGACATAAGCTTGGTTTTCAGTACCCAACCCTGATCACATCCATATTCTGCAGTGAAGGAAAAGAAGTCTTGGGATCTTCTTTATCCACAGAGGAGACAAAGAAGACACAGACGAGGGGAAAATGCTGTGAAAATAACCTTCATTAGCTATTTTTCCCCCTAAAAGTCTTTTTTTAAAGCTACTTTTCTAAAACTTCTCAGGGTAAAACAGCTAAACCCACTTCACTGCGTTTTAATCTCCTAGTGGCCATCTGTTTGCCTGAAGAGAAGTTTCCTGCACACCCCCAGAACACTATCCAGGCAGGAAAGGCTCGGAAGTGGTCACTGTGACCGAAATCCTAAAGGGACACAAGGGAGGAAAAAGTACAGTGTCCTGCTGAAGAGCACCTGTGTCTCCCTGGGTCAGGGTGAAGAACTCCAGAGGGAATTCTGAGTATTTATGGAGACAGAGCGTAACAGGTACAGGACACCACTGTGTGTGAGCTGCACTTGGTGGGCATTCCGCACTGGAGTAAAACTACAGACTGTAAAACTCACGTTGGGTATCCCTGATTTTTGTTGTTTTTAAATTTCTGGACCTGGAACTGCTCAAAGTCTTTCATCAGGCTCCACTTCCCGGCTGGGACCTCTCTCCAGCCCCACTTTCACAACTGGCTCCTATTCATTGGCAAGAGCAGGATGAGCGTGCCCGCTGTATTATGGCCCCTGTGTGGTCTATGGTTATACCAACATAGACATTTAAGAAAATAAAATGTCAGGATGAGCTCCTCACCCTGTCACACACCAGCTAGGACACTGGGGAGTTACTTAATCATGAGGAGGAAATTCCCATTTCCTTATCTGTAGAGTAGGATGCAATAACACCCATCTCATTGGACTACTGTAAAGATTAGAGATAAATGCTTAGCAGTAAAGTTTCTTGCATATTCGAAGCCCTCAATAAATGTTAACTACCATCATTATTTTTATTAAATAATTATGGTGCAATAAGTTGCGTCTCTCAAGGAAATTTACAAGTATTTCAATTCTTGAACCCCAAAGTATTGGATTTTAGTAGTAGAATTCCAAACTCTTCAAGAAGCCTAGGAGACTGGAGATTGAGGGCTTTTTGGCAATCACCAAATTATACTCCATTCTGTCCATGTTTATTTACTACTAGATCCAGTGTCTAAGATTGATTTATTTTTTAATTCCATCTTAAAAGACAGTGTCTAGTTTTCAATGGGACTTGAGAATGTGGGGCTCAGCAAGCCATGCCTCATCCCAGCTTTGAGCAGCATCGGACTATAAGCAAATGCACTGAGGCATGGTACAAAGGCAGCTCCACGTCTCAGGAAGGGGCACTAATTCATTTTTATGCAAGGAAGTCCTTTTCCATTAATGAATATTTTTAATCCTGAAAATATCGCTCAGACTTAGTCACACACGACTGCACTCATTTTGTTTCAAAATTTAAAGAAATCATTTTGACGGAAGTTAATCCTTGCTCTTTTATTATTTTTTTTTTCTAGAACAAAGGAAGTAGAGTTCTTAATGGAGGCAACTATAAAAATGCACCAACTATCTTAGGAAGGCAGTGTGGAGGTTCCTCAGAAAATTGGGAATGGAGCTACCATTTGACCCAGCAATCCCCCTTCTGGGGATCTACCCAAAGAACTTGAAAACCTTTGTCCGCAAAGACTTATGTACCCCAATGTTCATTGCAGCACTGTTCACAGTGGCCAAAACATGGAAACAACCAAAGGTCCCTGCAACAGATGACTGGA
>PVJL010021292.1:0-10822 GCA_004026885.1 Lyroderma lyra
GGGGCTGCCCAGGTGGGGGGCAGCCCTGGGGGGGCGGGGGGGGCAGGGGTGGCAGGCTGCAAAGAGCAGCACACGGCGGGGGGTGGTGGCAGTGGTGGGGGACCGGGGCTGCGTGTGCTCAGGGTGGCGGATGGCTGCGTGACACTGTGCCTCTGTGGGGACCCGACAGCTGCCCAGCACAGGGCGTGAGCCCTGACGTGGGGAGGGGACCACAGGATGGAACGCGGACCGTGACGGAAAACGCTGGCTGCACCGCGTCCCCGTGACCTGAGGGCACTGCAGGGAAGGGCCCCTGGACGCGAGGGGCCGCACCGGTGACTTCCCGCCAGAGGGGACGGTGTGGCCGCACGGTGACTTCCCGCCAGAGGGGACGGTGTGGCCGCACCGGTGACTTCCCGCCAGAGGGGACGGTGTGGAAAAGGGGAAACGTGCTTCACGGAGGAGAGAGCTGGCCGACACCTCAGCCAGCGATCAAGGTCAATACCAGCCGTGACACCAGGCCAAGGGGACAACACGGACCCTTGGCGGTGCTGTGACAAGGACGAGGGTGTGTCGCCTCCGTGACTTTCCCCACAGCTACCGCCCCAGCCTAACCCCACGACGGCGCTCAGCTGTGAGGAATTCTCAGATGCCCTTGAGCGAGTCGTCCCCGCAGAGGCCAAGTTCATCACCAACCAGGAAAGTCTGAGAAACCGTCCCAGTCCGGAGGACGCCGAGGAGACGTGATGACCGAATGCCACGTGGTGTCCTGGACGGGTCCTGGAGCAGAAAAAGGGTGTGTTGGGGGAAACTGGTGACCTTGCAACGAGGCGTGGAGCTGATTCACGGTGCCAACGCCCGTGGACCAGTCACCTGCTGTCACTTCTTAGGTCTGCGCCGCGGTCACGGGACACCTACCGGCGCAGGACCCTGTGTGCCGGGTCTGCGGGAACGCTCGGCGCTGCCGTTGCTCCTTTCTGTGACATTGAAATGATTCTGTGACATTGAAACGATTCTGTGACATCGAAACGATTCCAAACCAGACAGTGCGCGGCCGGGAAGATCCTGGGTGCGGGGCTCTCTTTCGGGGCGGCCTCGTCCCCCCGCTCTGCGTCTGTCCCGCGGTGTCTGGTTGCCTGGCGTGTCTTGGAATTGGCAGTGCGAGTCCTTCAGGACGGCGGGGACCAGGAAGGTTTCCAGGCCCCCTGCGTGCCCAGGGCTTCTGCGTGTGGGCTCTGGGACAGATGGCCCGGGATTGCTGGACCCTCCGTTGGCTATGTGACCTTGGGTCATTGACTCAACCTCGCTGTGCCCGGTGGTTTTGCCTGTCAGATGGGAAAGTCATGGCACCTCCCTCGAGGTGCTGCATGAGGATGAGGTGGGCGAGTGCCGTGGGCGTGCTGAGGACACAGCTGGCACACAGCAGGAAATGCTCCGGAGTCCTCCAGCTCGTATCTCCGTTCGGCAGTGGGCACGAGGTAAAGGGGTCCCGAAGGTCGGTACGAACAGATGGCACCGCCTGAGTCCTGCTTCCATCAAGGGGCCCGGACATCGTGCGGCCAGCCCAGGAGCGCGCCAGCTAGGTGGCTCTCGTCCCGGCGTGCGTGCACGGGCTGGGGGACCACGCTCTCCTGGCTCGGGTCCCGGACGGTGGACGGCGGGGGGCAGAGGGCCAAAGCTCGGGCGTTGTGGCTGGATGTGCCCGGGAGGGGCTCCCTGCCAGCCCCCAGCTCTGCAGCCTCGTCACAGGAGGGAGACAGGTGTCATTGCCTCCCCGCACTGCTGTGATGACCGCGAGCGTCTGCAGGGGAGGGGGCTCATCGCTTTCTTTGCTCACTAACTCAGCCCTTTGCAACTGGCTTTCAAACGCTGGGACAGAAATCCTCGTGGAGCCGCCACCACGTGCCACCAGACGCACAGAAATCCCTGCCACGTCGGGCAGCGTCAGCTGCTGGCAGCGACCAAAGCTCTGGAACCTTCACCTCTGCCCGCGGGAGGGGCGCGGGGAACGGGCTGCTGTGGCCTGGCCAAGCCGGACACCTGCAGGTGGGCTGACCAGACGTTCCGATTTTAGCTGGACAGGAAGCACCGGTCCTGTCCCGCGTAGAACGGGACGTCTGGTCAGCCCACCGACACCTTGAATGTAGCCCAGTGAGACGAGGCTGACCAGATGCCCCGTGTGACACGGGACGGGGCCACTGTTTTCTGTCCTGTGTAAAGCGGCCGTCCGGTCAGCCTGTCCACAGGCCCCGTGCGCCGCGGTCACGCTCGGAGAATTCGCCGGGAGGTTCGACGCGCCAGAGGCTCAGAGCAGCTCGGCCAGAGCCGGGGCCCGCCGGGAAGGAGGTGGTCACGGGACGTGCGATGTCCGTGTGCAATGAAACGGCACACGGCCACGGCACGGCCACACACGGCCACACACGGCCACGCACGGCCACGGCACGGCCACCAGCCCCGCCAGGGCCACACACGTGCGCACGCACACACGTATCGAGCTCCGCGACGCCACCTGGACGCACGCGGAAACCTGCCACAGGGTGGACGAGCCCTGGACGCAGAAGAGCCAGCCTGCGGTGTGGTTCCACTGACGAAACGACAGACCCAGACCCCGCCGTTAGGGCTGCACGGTCCGCAGGGAAACGACAGCGCGCCAGGGTGGTGGTTATCTCTGCGAGGGACGCGGGGCCGTGCCCGGAGGTCAGCGGGGACACAGCTGGGCCGTGGGCAGTCGTCTGGCTGGCCCTGGGCGGTGGGAACGGGGGTGCTGGCTTTGCAGTGACGTCCGCGCTCTCGGACGCTGCGTTTCGGGATTAGAATCCTTTTGATATTTAAGCTGCTGGGAGAGCTGCGGCAGTTGGGGTGCCCTTGAGAGACCACCCCAGCGGGTCACTGAGGGGGCTCCCAGTGACATCGTGGGGACGACATGGAGGAGAGTGTGAACCCGGTGCTGCTCCTCGGAATCTGCTTTCCAGACCGTGGGACGGGGACAGACTCAGCCCTAACTGCTGGTGTTGACATCGTGACACACGTCCGAAGACGGCCACCGTCAGTGCCCTTCTGCACGGGTGCTACCTCCCGGTGGAGAGGCGGCGTGACCGTGACCTGCCTTTGAACCTGGGCTGGCCCGTGAGAACCTTGACCGACCAAACGTGGCGGCGCGACGTCTGAGAACGTCTGAGCTCTCGCTGCGGGCCAGGCCGCAGGGCCATGCAGGGACGCACGGTACCCCCGTGGCTGCAAAGCCCGCTTCACGGGGCACCCCGGTCCTCAGGCGCCTCTGGGAGCTGCAGAAGGTGCGCTGAGGGCCCCATCAGGGTGCGCCTTGCTAAGAGGGGGAGGAAAGTCTCCCCCCAAGTTTAGGACCTGAGAGACGCCCCTTGCAGCTGGGCCTGCTCCTCCCCGGGCTCGTGCACGGGCCCTGCGTGTGGGCGCTGCTCGGGGGCGCGGCGGCCAGAGCACACGGCCTGCGGAAGAGGTCCGGTGGGTCCCGGGGTCCCGGGCTGAGGGCGGACCGTGCTGCAGGTCTGGGAGGAAGGCGGCAGAGGGTGTCCTGGGTGCCGCGCCCTGAGGAGGGCGGAGGGGCCGGCAGCCTGAAGCCGGGGCGCTCACTGCATACAGACGGGTGTCATCTCCAGAAGGAAGGGCGGCACCGCTTCCCCGCTCAGAGCGCCCGTGTGCGGCCCAGTAAGTCCACCTCGGGGGCAGGTCCCTCTGCCACCCTGTCACTCGCGTCCCGAGATCCGTATGTGTGATGTCCGGCGCTCGTCGGTGCGGGCGGACGGGAGGAGGCCGTGCTTGTGGGTAGGAACACTCAGTGTCCTCGAGGGTCACACGTCCCCACTTAGTGCGTTCCTTGTCCTGGGGTCAGTGTGACGTGGGCACCAGCCCAGCTCCAGCTCCCCTCAAGGGAGTGGCTAAGGGTGACACAAGTATAGGGCTGTGGCGACCTGGCCAGCCTGTCTCCCGAAGGAGGCACTTTCTTATATTTTGTGGCACTGGTAGAGCCCTGAAGGCCCTGTGACCCCAAGGCGGCCACCCCCACCAACCCTAAGGCCCAGGAGTGGGCTTAACCTGTTGGAGTGAAACAAATGAGCAGACACTCGCACTCGCACTCGCACTCACTCCAAGGCCCCTCGTTTCCACGTCCATCCCTAACAGCGGGCCCTCTGCTATTTCTCTTCTGTGGCGCCTTACGTAAAGGTCAAATTTAGACATCAAAGCAGACTATTCAGTCAAGCTCGATATTTTAAACATTTATTCTAAAGTGACGTGTGTGTGGACACTGACGGGACGGGAATTAGGCAGGTGTCGGTGCCGGAACCCAGTACAGTGGCTCTGACCTTGACCTGAGCCCCGTCCCTCGAACTCTGCCTGCAGTGACTGCCCAGGCCCGGTCCCTCCGCACACACTCGCGCGTGTCGGAGAGACCGAGTCACAGGGGGCCGTGTGCTTTTAAAGACACACGTTTCCTTTTGGAACATCAATAGGTGGGACATTTGTCAAGTTTTGGGGGGGAAAAGAACAAAATAAACAGAAAACGATCTGAAGGATCTTTTATTAATTTGAAGAAAACGCACGACCCAAGGGCAGCGATGGCCGAGGGGGGACGTGTCGCTCGGATGACGGTCACAGGCTAATTAAGGGGCTGAGACGCCCACCTTCCAGACTAAAAGTGAGAGGCACACTCCGCGTCCGCATTCTCTGTGAGGAAAGCTGTCATCGAGAGGGACACATTCCGGGTCCCAGCAGAGGAAGCAGACAGAGAAGTAGACGAGAACGGGCGGGTGCCCCCCAAACCTCCACACTCTTCGGCCACGGAGCCCTCTGCCGGCGAGGTGGGCCCAGGGCCCAGGGGTCCGCCCAGGGCGAGTTCAGGCAGCCGTCGTCATTAGCAGCAAGGAGGGACTTGGGGGGACAGGCCACCGTGTTTTGGTCCTCGAGTTGCCTCTGTGTGTCGGGGCGATGGACCCGGGACCTGCCGGTGAGATCAGCCTGCCCGTGGACATCCCAGGACTCAGAGTCAGGAGCTGTCAGGCCCCGAGAGCCACCAGCTGCTGAGTCCCCGGCGTGGGGCGACATTTCCACAGGTCCGTGGTGGAAGGGACCAGACAAGGGGAGCGTGCCCAGGTTCTCACGACACCCCGTGTCTCGTGAGCGCAGCCGTGCTGAGGGCAGAGCCAGGGAGGGGGTGTCCCCAGCGCAGGCGTGGCTTTGTCTGACTCCTCCTGCTGGCCTCGGGGGCCTGTGAGGTCAGCCCTCGCGTGGTTATACTTGGGGCGGTGCACGCAGTGGGCAGGTGTGGGCTGCCCTGACACGGGGCCAGCCTGGCAGTGCCCTCCTCATGGGTCCGGTTCCTTCGTGGCCGCGCTCACTGCTGCGAATGAGCACTGTGGCCTTGGGCCGGGGGACGGCAGCCAGCACACGGAGATCCCGTCCGGAGGGACAGGCGGCGGCAGATCAATGAGCCATCACTCACCTGAATTAATTAGGAGTGTGGACAGGTCCGAGGACACCTGGTGTGGGGGGAGTTACGGCTTGGCGTGTGTGTCAGCTAATGCAAGGGGTTTCCTGGAGCTGCTTGAAGGGCCCCGCATGCCCCGCAGGGTAGACGAGCGTCTCGTGTGTGTGTGCGAACGGTCAAGAGAGGTTAGAGAGTGGGTCAGGCTCCCCTCCCAGGGGCCAGCTGGGCAGTGGTGCTGAGGACGTGCTCGCCCGTGAGGAACGTGGGCTGTTCAGACGAGGCCCTGGGTTTGCAAATGCAGAATCAGCAGCTGCCCAAATGCGCGCGTGTTGGTTTTCTTTCGTTTCAATCCCGAGACGAGGTGCCCGTGTTCGGGGCTGCCCTTCGGACGGCGTCATTTAGACGTTCTGCCACTGGGGGTCACAGTAAGGAGTCCTCGGGGGTCCACACGAGGTGGTCGCCTTTGCCGTTGGCTCGCAGCCTCTCACTCAGGGTCACGGCCGGGGGCCGGCGTAGATGGCCTTGCACAGAGGCACTCGGGTGCTTCCCAGCTTTGTCTTCTAAGCTGCAGTTACCGCGGGGAGTGGGCCTCCTTGGTGTTCTGCTGATAAGGTGAGGAGAGGGAACCAGAGAAGGCTGGTGGCCGGCTGGAGCCGGAGCCCGGGAGCAGCGTGGTGGCCTGGGGGCGGCGTGGTGGCCCGGGGGGCGGCGTGGTGGCCCGGGAGTGCCGCGTGCTCTCTGCTGGATGACCGGGCCAGCAGCCCCTCCCCCGTTCAAGCCGGTGGCCACCCTGCTGTCCTGCCTGCAGACCCCCGTTTCCAGCCTGGGACCCCTCCCCTGGCCAGGTCCGTGTCTGGCTGTCCCCGTCTGGGGCAGCGAAGGCAGACAGGATCTCCATCCAGCTGGCCCCCTGCCTGGTGCGGCCCAGGGGACACCAAACTTTGTTTTTGGACCGCGGCCATGCTTGGCCCCAGGGGCACCTCCCGTCCCCTGGCTGCCTTCCTGGTCTCTGGGAAGACGGTGATGGACTCGGGCAGATGGGTGGCACACCTCGGCGCGCTGAGCGGCCTGTGCGTGGCACAGGTGAGCACGACGGCCAGGGGCCGGGTGACGGCCCGCTGGGAGAAGGGGCTCTCACGGGTGCACATCCCAGGGGTCCCCTGCCCTGCCGGGATGCCACGCTGTGCGAGGGCAGACACGGGTGTTGTCTATGTGGACGCGCCCCGCCCCCCGCCGCCGCGCCCCCGCCCCCTCCCCCGCCGCCGCGCCCCCGCCCCCTCCCCCGCCGCCGCGCCCCCGCCCCCCCCCGCCGCCGCGCCCCCGCCCCCCCCCCGCCGCCAACGCAGCTGCGTGGCCGAATTCCAGGGGGTTTGGACCCTCAGGACAGAACCGCCTTCGTGTCCGGCGTTCACCGCCTCACGGGGGCGCTTGGCCGTGGGCGGCGCGTGGGGAGGCCTGTGTCTGCGGCCGTCCTGCCGGCCCCCTCCCGCCGGCTCCCTGGGCGGGGAGGGTTGTGAGGCCTGGTCTCCTGCCCCCATGGACAGGGGAGTGACGCAGCCCACATCGGCCCTGACTCACTGTGCAAACATTTTTCCCCCTCCTCTGGCCACTGCCCGCTCCCAGCCCAGCCTCAAGGCCCCCTTGGGCTCCTGAGTCCAGGCAGCGCCTGCGAAACTCCGGACTCGGGGTCTCCGGTGGGACCTGCCCACGGAGGCGCTGGGCCAGCTGGCCGTCCATTTCTGGAACCCCCCCACCCCGGACCCTTTACATCAACTGTCAGGGCCAGGAGAGACCTGGCTGTGGGTGGACATCCACGTTCAAGTCAAGCCACACCCCGCTCATCCTCATACTCCATGTGCCCCTCTGGACACATGTCCGTCCCCTCCTTTGCCTGGCTGGCCCTTCTCACTGGCCACCACCATCTGGGGGCCCCATCTTCTGCTCCCTGCAACCCTGCATTTCATTTCCGCCGTGCCGACCTGTGGTCACTGCTGCCACTGGCTGTGCACTGGCGAGCTTAGGCCCCACCCTCTGCCCACGCCTGGGTCATGGGGGCACAAGTTGCTGTCCGATGACTAATGCACCGGACTCGGCGGTGACCCCCTGCTCACGCCTGCTCGTCTCCATGCGCCCTCCCACCCCGCTTCCCTCCGTCCTGCCACACTCGGGGACAGCCAGCTTCTTGCTGCTGCTCCTCCCTCCCCGATCTCTGTCTCTGTCCCTCTCTCTTTTCCGGTCGGTCCCCAGGCTTACCGTAAATACGAGCCTATAGAATGTGCTGCGTGATTTTGTTGAGTGACTGAGTCCAGGAAGGGGCCTTGCTCGAGCCCCATGAGGACCCAGTCTCACATGCGACAAATATTCAGGCAGCATCTCCGGAGCACCAGGGACACACCAGCTCTGTCCCTCCAGTCCCCCAGGGCTTCCCAGGTCTGTCCCAGAAGGGTGAACCCAGGGGCAGGGGGCGTGACTTTCTAACACATCACCTGTTTGTTAAGGGAGGCCCCACTGACGGGGGGAACCCCAAGTGCAGGGCCCCAAGTGACCAGTGTGCACCAGACTCAGCTCCCCGTGGACGATCGTGCAAATTGTACATTGCATAACTCCAGGGTTCTGTCTGTAAACCATGTTGTGACTGATGTCCCCCAGAGTGGTGCAGTGACAGTTTGCACCCCCTTAAACAGTTGGTCCCATTGTTTCCATCCAGGGGCACCAGGGAGCCAAGGGCGGTGTTATGGACGGATCGGGCTCCCCTCACCCCCGCCTCCGCCAGATTCAGTGCTGCAGCCCTGCCCCCCCAATGTGACGTAGTGGAGGCAGGGCCTCGGGGGGGATGAGATGAGGTGATGTCAGGCAGTGGGGCCCCACAGGTGGACTGGTGGCCTTCTAAGAAGCGGATGACAGGCCAGTGCTCCCTCTCCACCCTCTGAGCGCAGAGCGAGAAGGTGGCCGCGTGCACTCCGGGAAGGGGGTCAGCCCAGGAACCCGATCGTGGACATCAGCCTCCAGGACTGTGCCAGATAAATGCCTGGTGTGCCAGCCGCCCGGGCCGTGGCATTTGGTGGTGCAGCCCGAGCTGGGACAGACGGGCACATGTGGCCACCGTCGTCTCCACCCCAGCCTGAATGAAAGCTGCATGCTGTCCTACAACCCTCTTCCTCCCCCAGATGGCCGAGGTCTGAGGGGAAAGGCCTAGGCTGGGCGTCAGGGAGCTGATGGAACCAATGCCTGGAACCCGTCTTTCCTCACACGTGCCTCAGTTTCCCCATCTGTGGAATGAGACCAGATGGCTCTCCGCCCATGATCTCGGAGGAGCTGAGAGGAGACCTTGGTGTGCCACCAGCCTGGCTCTCTCCATTCGGCATCTTGGGGGCAGACCCTCTTGACAGACACTCAGCCCCCCAACTTTGGAGGAGCGGGCCTCCCCCTCACCTTCTGCATCGTGTTGGGGAGAGGAATTCGCATCATATGCATTGGTGCCTCTGTAAAAGCTGGGGAAATTTCCCTCTTTCCCCCTCCAGCTTCAAAATTTCTGCTGTGCAAACCTGTTCAAACGAAGCTGAGATGAAAAGGAATCTACGCTGTTCTGGTCTTCGGTCCATTTGAGTCCAGTCTCCCCGGCTCATAAAGAGCCAGCACATTACACACACACACACACACACACACACACGTATGTGCACCATGCACAGACACAGAGACACACGCACACATATGTGCAGCGTGCATATGCACATGGACACATGCACATGGACACATGCACACATGTGTGTGCACGCTGAGACACGTGCACTTGTGCATGTTCACACGCGCACACACGTACGTGCACCATGCACACACACACACACACATATGTGCACCATGCACAGACACAGAGACACACGCACACATATGTGCAGCGTGCATATGCACACGGACACATGCACATGGACACATGCACACGTGTGTGCACGCTGAGACACGTGCACTTGTGCATGTTCACACGCGCACACACGTACATGCACCATGCGCACGCACACACACAGACACGTGCACACACACGTGTGCACGCTCAGACACTTCCCCTGTGCATGTTCACACACACACACATGCACAATGCACACACTTACACATGGACACACATGTACGGACATGGGCACACACCTCGAGTGCTGGCGGTTACTGTCAGCTGCAGTGGGGCTTTGACAAATTGTGGTGACGGAAAGCCACGGTGGAAACGTGCAGGAGGCCCCCGTTCCACCCTCGTGCCACATGAGGACACGTGTGCTTTCCGTTTGTCCCGTGCCAAAGCCGGCCCCGTTGGACAGGAGCGGCCGGTGCGCTTGGTGGCCGCTCTGTCTGAATCACAGCCGCGGAGGTGACCAGCCCACCACGTGTCGCCACCGGCAGCCCGGAGAACAGCACAGCGAACATGACGACCTGCACGAAGGAGACTGCTCTGCCCGCACCCGGGCTGGCAGGTCCCACGGAGTCTGCAATTGTCATTACCCGCCGTGTCCAAGGGACACTGCCAGCTCGTTACCAGGGCTGCCTGGACGAGCACGGACACCAGACGCCTCAGGAGGCCTGTTTTCCATGAGCAAGGGGGGTCCCGGGCTCCAGGGGGCTGGCAGACCCCAGGGGCGCCTGGCCGGCCATTCCAGCAGCCTGGCTGCTCTGTTCCAGAAAGAACTCCCTGACGTGGCTGCTTCTATCCTGTTCCCACGAGAAACGGCGGGGGGGGGGGGGGCAGGTCTCTCCTAAAGCACCCCAAACTCGTGGATGCTTCAGACATACAAGCTGGCTGCTTGGGCCTCGAGTTACGTCATGCCGTCCGGCTCCAGGGAGACAGGCAGGAAGTGGGAGAGGGGGGCCCAGAGGTGCAGGTTGGGGCGCAGAGAGACAGACAGCGAGACAGGGTGAGAGGCAAGGAGAGGGGGAGGAGGGAGACACAGAGATACTGAGAGACAGAGGTAGAGAGACGTGCAGGGAGACACAGAGACGGAGACAGAGTGTGAATGTGGTTCCGGCCGCCTGGGGGGCTGGGCTGGGCTGCACACCCCATTCCCTTGGGCTTTTCCCTGGAAACCAGACTCTCCCACGTGAGTTCTATCCCAGCTTGAGTTTCAGATAACAACAAGCTACTTTTGAAGGATCAAAAGGAAGCAGGGATTCAGAAGACTAGGTAATCCCATTTTGCCAGGTCGTGACCATCGACTTATTTTAGGGACCCCCACCCCCCCATCCAGAGTCAGGTCCCTTCCCGGCACTGAGTGAGGGGGGAGGAGGAGACCCCCAGCTGGGTTACCAGCAGAGCTGCTCTGCCCAGCCGCCCCCTCCCCCACCCCCACTTCTCAGCCACCCTCCCCCACTCGTCCCCACCCCGCCTCCACCCCTCCCCCACCC
>PVJL010021293.1:0-10777 GCA_004026885.1 Lyroderma lyra
TGCACATTGGCCTTGACTTTGAGGAAGGGGATACAGAGGTGTCCATCAGTAACTCCAACACCTTCACCCAGAACAAGCCCCAAAGCCTTATAGACTGCCTCCGTCTACATCCCTGCAGGAAAGAGATGGAGCACTTAAACTGAGTAATTTGGGGGCAGCGTATTTAAGGACTGTTCACAAAGGTGTGGGCAGAGTTCGGGGAGACCAACAGGGGAGGGTGTGGAGAGCTTGGCACGAAGGGGTGAGGGATGGAGCCGTTGCTAAAACCTGTAAGGGGAGAGATGTCCAGCGTGGGCCATCAGAAGAGAAGTAGCCTTCAATAAACCACGGTGACTCAGCAGGAAGGGAGTCAGGGAATGAGTACCCTGACCTCATTCCCTTCTACCACGGCCACTGCCTCCCAACGGCCAAACCCAACCGGAAGTCAGAAAGCAAAGGGATCTGGTGATTCAGTTCATGGTGTCCCTCCCAGCACGCCCAGCTGAAACCGACGGTCCAGCACACGGGTCAGCTGATCTAGGAGGCGCAGCAAAGATAGTGACTACACAGCAGGCATCTGCCCCTCGGCAGGCGTTAATACTCCACCAAAGGGCCTTAGCCTGCTGGGCTTGGACGAGTCTCCACGGTACTTAACACAGAGCTCCACCTCAAGGCCACTCACCTGCGACCATGAGATGCACTATGTGGTGGGCACCGTTGATCACCTGGCTAATATTGGTCCCCTCTTTCTTCCTTACTGCTAGACCAGAGCCAGTAACATATCCTAGCTTCAGGGCAGAAACCCAATTTCCCTTGCAGCTAGGAGCGGCTAATGACACCTACACAGAAGACCACTGCATAGGTGGTCCCACACCCTTCTTCTTATCATGTACGCCTTGGTGATCCTGACACTAAGCCCCAGATAGTGTCGTTGACCCCCTTCCCCAGTGTCACAAGTGAAGTTTTCAAATTTCTTGAAATGCGAGAAAAGTAAACCTCTATTTGGATAACCCACCACTCACTGGATTTGTCTGATGCTTGCACACCCAATGGGCACAGAACCCACGTGCCACCCTTAGGCTACAGAGCTATGAATGAATGCGTTTACTCACACATGTGTTCGTTTATCCCTGAGATGGTTGTTGGGTACAGAAATCAGTCTGTCCTCTCCTTAAGGAAATGTGTTCTGTTTTGCACGATGAGCAGGAGTTTGTCACATGCATGAGTCAGAGCAAGGCACAAGAAGCGGACACGGAAGCCTTTATACAATGTCAGGGCGCTAAGCAGTAGGAATCCAACAAGCAGTCCATAATGTGTATGGACAAAAGAAGAAACCATCTGTTTGAACAACCAATTCTGAAAAACAATCGGTCACCCCAATTCAAACCCAGCCAGGAAAAAAAAACCCCAGAAATGATTATCTACTTGGAAAGAACCTGGAAAACAGCCAAAGAATTATGCTATTTGCTTGTATGATGGGAAATCAAACAGTGGTTTGGGATTTCCCAAAACAAGTAAAATATTATATAAAACAGATGTAAAGTAAAACAAAACACATTCATAGTTTTACCTCAGACTTGCTTCCCATAGCTGAATTGGGGTCACAAACCTTGGGATCGGGTCCAAGTCTCCAAATGCATCCCCCAACTTCTTATGGTCTCTTCCTCTGGCCACCCTGGTGCCATCTGACTGATGGACACTTCCTGGGTCCTCGCAGTTTTCTCTATTAGAATGCCCACCCCTTGTCCATTTCTAGCCTGAATCCTCCTACCTGTTCTTCCAGGCCCAGGTGAAGTTGCACCAGACCAAATAAAGGTCATCTTGGGTGACAGAAAAACTGGAGAGTCCCGTGCCGACTCTCAGGGAGCCCTGATGCTCTGGACTTGGGAAGCACTCACCATAACAGGCTTTATCTAGTCTACCCGCACATGGCTGCAGCTGTGTAGCCTTCCCTCGGTGTGACGTTCCTCCAGGTCAGGACGTGTGCTGCACACCAGTTGTTTGCATCCACCCAGCATTCCTTTTCCCTCTTCAGCAACTATCACATCTTTTCCCATTGGGGAGTTTACCTGCTCTCCCCCATTCCAACTACAGGATGTCTGGGTGGCACCAGTACAGAGCATGACTCTTCTGTCCATCAGTAGTCACGTGGCTCAGGCACAGCCAATCACAGCACTCATGTCTGACTTTGGTGCGTGGTCCAAGGGTTATGCACATGACCCAAGCGGAGTCAATCAGAGTCTTTCTTGAGGTTTATAGAAATTAAAGGGAGGGAGGAGAGAAAGAGATGGCAAGAGACAAAAAGCGAGGAGAGACAGAAGGGTTTAGATTCAGTGTAAAATTAGGTCTACCCCATTTTTCCCACTCATGTGAGTCAATAAAACTCCCTTTTGCTTCAGCTAGTTCAAACTGTCCTTCGGAAACGAATGAGTTGTGATAAAACCCATGCTATTACCCCACCGCCCAGCGCATGTGTGCAGAACTGATAACAATTGAAAACGTGAAGGCAGACTCAATTATATTTCAGAATAATATTGGCTGTGATTCCATTTACAGTGGCACTTCGCTACTGTGCATTGTTCATTTGGTCCGGGAGTTGTGACAGGTCCCAAAAAACATGTGTACCACACACACAAATTTTTCCCATAAGAAATAATACAGTGGTATTTAGTACTCATCGTTAACTTATTCTGGGAGGCACAAGGAGATACCAAATTGAGTTTTAAAACAGTTGAGAACCAAGATATGACTGTCTATGACATGTCCAGAACAGACAGATCTACAGAGGCAGAAGGTGGTTATGGGGGCGGGAGGCCAGGCCAGTAGAGAGAAGACTGGGGGTGAGAGCCAAGGGGTGTGAGATTCTTGGTGGAGCAATGAAAGTAGTCTAAGCTTGTGGTGATGGTTACACAACTCCATAAACACACTGAAAGCCATAGAATTGTACATTTCAAAGGGGTGACATGTATGCTATGTAAATTACATCTCAGTAAAGCTGTTTAAATATACGTTTAGGGTGGTAATAGAAACCAGAAACCAAATAGAAAAAGTTAAATTTTAGTTACAAGGAAATTTGATTTAAGACACACACACGTGTGCCAAATCTAGCATATCTTCCCCCCACCCCAGAACATGCCCCGACATTTCCCGTCTTGGGAAAGGGTGGTAGCATTCAGGTGTCCAAGCCAGAAATCTAGGATGGCGTTTTTCCCACCTGTCACTCTCCCCGGCGCCAAGTCCTCTCATTTGCAGCGCCCACAGCTCCCTCCAAAGGGCCCCTCCCTCACCCCCCACAGCTGCCGTCATGGTCAGATCCTCCCCTATGTCCCTGCACACCCCCAGTCTCACTCCCACCTGCCCCATCTGTTCTGTAGACTGCGGCCCGAGAGATCTCGCCTGCAGTGGCTCTCACAGGTCCCCACGGCTCTCACGGGCCCCCACGGCTCTCACGGACCCCCACGGCTCTCACGGGCCCCCACGGCTCTCACGGGCCCCCACAGCTCTCACGGGCCCCCACGGCTCTCACAGGCCCCCACAGCCTGCAGCATAAAACCCGGGCCCCTCCGGCCCGCGCACGGGCTCTGCCGGGCTCCAGCCCCGCCTGGGTCTCCTGGCCTCGGATCCGCCGTGTCCCCCACCCCACCTCTCTCCGGGTTCTCTCCTGCTGGTGCCTTGGCACCGGCTGGTTTTGCTGCCTGAACTTCCCCTTTCTTCCTTCTCGACCCGCAAATTCCTCTAGCTCATGCGGATCCCAAATACACAGCATGTCCTCCGAGCATCCTCTCCTGACCCTTCCAGCCAAGTCGGTGCTTCCTCCCCTGCTGCTAAGCCCCCTCCCGTGTGTTTTTATCGTAATTCTGGGTGCACGGTGTTAGAGTTGTGTCCGTGTCTGTCTGCCACACTCGTATAAGCCTGCGTTCTCTTTGCAGACAGGGCCCCGTCTTCGTTATCTTTACATGCTAGCCCGGGCTTGGGACGAGGCAAGCGTGCGTTCAGCCTTGTGTGTATGAATGCATCTGCATCAGCAATATCAACAGTGTGATTAACTCGGGGTGGTAGTAAGATATTCGGGGGAAAATCATTCGTGGGAAAATACCCATGATGAGATAAAATCGATTAAACTTCACAAACTTCTTCCCTTTACCCAACCTGCCAACAGAGCCTCTGACACCCTAATTCTCCTTGCTCCTCCATCTGTCCCCCCAAGAGAGCATTCCTAGACATTTTTTGGTGCAGAGTCTGGAGTCAGCAAAGAAGGACAAGCAGAGGGGTCGAAGGAGAAGTAGAAGGGTCCAAGGAAAAAGATCAAACCCATCTGTGTATCAAAGGTTGGAGATCCTGGCCTGTAAGGCAGGCTGGTGTAGCGATGTTCATCGCAGCGCTGTTCACAGTGGCCAGGACATGGAAACAACCAAAGTGCCCTGCGACAGATGACTGGGTAAAGCAGCTGTGGTGCATGTACACAATGGGATATTACTCAGCTGTAAGAAAAGATGAAATATTGCCATTTGCAACAACATGGATGGACCTGGAAATCATCATGCTAAGTGAAACAAGCCAGACAGAAAAAACAAAGAACTGCATGATTTCACTCATATGCGGAATATAAAACTGAAAGCAAAGAAAAAAGAAATGAACAAACAAATAACCCATGGACACAATCGATAGTTTAATGTTTATTTGGGGACGAGTGGGTTAGGGAGGGGAGAAAGGGGAGGGGGTGGGGGAGGAGGGGGGAAGCTAAATATAAGGTGATGGAAAGAGAAGTCACATTAGGTGGTGAACTTATTATACAACAAGTTGACAATGCACTGTAGAATTGTATGCCTGAAACCTATGTAATCCTTGCTAACAGATGTCACCCCAATAAGTCTAACAATAAAAATGAATTTTAAATTTAAAAAAAAGAAAAGAACTATTCCTCCAAGCCCAGAGCTTATTACCCCTCTGCGTCCCCCCTCAGCCAAGCTGCATTCACAGAGGCCTCTGTTAGGGAAGCAGAGGACCTTTGTTGGGGGCCACCTAAGCAGCTGCTCTGGGATGGACGCAGTCCCCGAGGCCGGCCTCCGCCCAGCAGAGGTGGGTGAGCCTGCAAAGAGCCGGCCCGGGAGCCAGGCTGAGCACGGGGCGGGCCTCGGCAAGACGAATCTCTCTGTAAGGGGTCTTAAATCCACGTGCCTTGCAGAGGTCCCGCCTGGTGCTTCTGACTCCCGGGGGTGGCCGGCCAGTGTGGTGAGAGCCATTAGGGCTCCGGGAAGGACTTCCACGATGCGTGGAAATGGCGACGCTCTGCAGCAGGGAAATCGCCTCCATTTTCCACATCGGAGGAGTCACACTCAGACTTCAGAAAGACTTCTTCGAGACTGGGTTTATTTTATTTTATTTTATTTTATTTTTGCTTTTTGGTATGTGGGTAGTTCCCTGACTGGGAATCGAACCCAGGCCACAGCGCTGACAGCGCCAGCGCCGAAGCCTTAAGCCACTACCCCAGGGAACTCCGAGACTGGGTTTAGAGTCCGACAGAAACGCGTGTCAGAGGCAGGATTGGAACCCAGGTTTCTCCGAGACCAAAACCCATGCTTCCCACCACGTCGCTCCAGCCCCACGTGGGTCAAGTGGCCTCATAGAGCAGCACGTGGGCGCGTCCCAAACGGGCTGCCATGCGGGGCATGTGCCGAGGTCGTGCCCCTTACATCTGCGAAGATCCTGCCATCGTCTTCCGGCCCAAAGGAATGGACAGTCTTCCTTGCAAGGACTCTGGGTCTCATGCTTGGGGGCAGGGAAGGCTACCTAGGAGCAGGGGCCTTCCAAGGAGCTGGGAAGAGAAATGTCAAACTCCCTGGGCACATTGACTGATTTTAATGACCACCGCCTGTGCACGCCTGCGAACGGAGAAGCAGGAGCCGAGGGGACTTTGAAGTCCACGGCGTGGCCTGTGAAGCTTGCCTCTATCGAATTGCTCGGGCAGAGCGCACACAGGTTCGTAGCCCCCGGCTCACGTGCCCCTTCCCCTGCATCAGGCGGGGGGCTGCCTCAGACAAGCAGCATCTTACTCGTCTTTGGGTCCCCAACGCCTGCAGGAAAGCAGGCAGGATGGGCGATTGAAACAACACAGGATCAGGACATAAATCTAAGGCTTCTCTTATATAACAACCAAGCGTGGTACACGAACCTGGTTGGATCCTGGTTTGATCAGGCAAACTCTAAGCGGCATTTAGAGAAAAAAGAAAGCAAAAACTGAATATGGATCAATATTAGTTAATATTAGGATATGATTAGTAAGCATTAGGTATGTTCATGGTGTTGGGATTATGTAAAAAGAAGATCCTTACTTTTTAAAGACGCATAGTGAGGAGGCGAGCTGTCAGGAGATACAGATAAGTGTTTCAGAGCGCTAAGGAGGGCACACCGACCGTCGTTACACCTCGGCAGTGAGTCCAGAGAGGCTCATCGTACTCCTCTCCGCCTGGCTGCACGTTTGAAACTTGTCAAAATACAAAATTCCAATAAAGCAGTTTCGCAACCTAATCACAGTGCAGGTATCGGATCCAGGACACCGTCACTACTACGGTGCCACGTGCTGCATCTCCATCCCACATTCCAGTTTTGCTACTTGCCCTTCATATCAATGTTTTATTTCCGGAATGCAGTCCCGAGCCCTGTCGTGCAGGCACTTGTCACACTTCTTTGCTCCTTTTCCGTCCGGAGCCGTTTGTCAGCCTTCCTTTGCCTTTCACATCATGACATCGTTAAACAGCAAACGTCTCACTGTTTTGTCGCGTTTGTAAGATTGTGTCCTCGGGCGATCTGATTCTCGATGGCTACAGGGTTCTGGCCAGAATGCTACCTACACTGCTCTGGCTTCTCAGTGAGACACTCCAAGGGGTCGCAGAAGTCAGTGGGGTGTCAGTGCTGGTCACTGGGGAAGGTGGTGACTGCCAGCCTTCCCCACCCTGAAGGCACCTTGTTTGCCTTTGTAAACAGTCAGTAATCTGCAGCACATACTTTGAAGCCGTGTAAATACCCTGCCCTGCTCTCCAGCAATGTTCCACCCAATGGTTTTGTTTTGTTTTGTTTTGTTTTTGTTTTTGTTTTGTTTTTTTGCTTTTTGGTATGTGGGTTGCTCCCTGACTGGGAATCGAACCCAGGCCACAGCACTGACAGTGCCAGCGCCGAAGCCTTAAGCCACTACACCACCAGGGAACTCCCCATTGTCATCCACTGATGATCCTGGCTTGAACCAACGAGTACACTCCTACGGCTGCAAACTGGTGACTTTCCGGCTCTCTTTCTATGGTTGTTAGCTGGCATCCTACTGAAAAGAAGAGCTGCTCCTTCTCCCCCTAGCATTTGTTTGTTTATTTGCTAGTATCAGTATGGACTCAAAAACATGTTCTTTTAATACAAATATTTCCATGGGGGATTAAAGGCGTGGTCTACATCTTAGCAAGTCTAAGACTCGGTGCCAATTTCTTCCACCTCTAACGTCGTGTGCAGTCTCAGCAGGACCCAGGCCAAAGCACAGACGTGATAGAAATGAAATCAGCCTGACCCTTTCCCCCAGGCTCCGCGTTCACATACTCAACACACGCAGACAGAGCATGCAGGAGGAGCCAAGCTCTGAAGCCCCTACATTGAACCCAGCCACGGCCTCACTAGTGAGCAAAACAGAGAACCGGATGAGTAACTTCCCAACCCAACGGGAGCTGTCGGAGCGGAAAGCAGAGCCCAGGAAGGAGGGACGTGACGTGGCGTTGGGAACCATCTTGCAGGAAGAACAGGAGTTCCCCAGTCGGGATGGGGAGATGGGGTTCGCAGGTGGGTTTGGAATGAGTGAAGAGCCGATGGGCTTCAAGGTTGGAGGCTGTTAGGTTGCCGGGTTGGATATGGAGATATAGCAAAACAGATCCAAATTAGTTTTTATAAAAACGTGGCATCCCATAACCAGCTCCCTTCATTTCACAACTTGCTCTGGACATTGTTTCCATGTCAACAAACGCAGATCCGGGGGCGTGGATTTTTAAATGAGTCGTGCCCAGTGGCGGGCCATGATTTAGTTAACCGATCCCTTGCTGATGGGCGTGTAAGTTGTTTCTATTTCTTTTTTTTTTTTTTTTTTTGCCACTGCAAGCTCTGTTTATCCTTGTTCTCCCATGTCTCTGAGTATTTACGTAGGATAAATATTTCCTTAGGGGAAGACGCTCTTGGCTTCCAAGGTGAAAGCCAAACCTGAAAGATGCCAGGCCCGGGTTGGCGGTCGGGCCTTAGACTGCCCTTGTTTCCTCCTAGCCGAGCCTCGTCCCTGCGGCGGGAGTGAAGTTCCCCAGGAGGCCGCCTCCCCGCCCGCCTGAGCTGAACGAGGCCCCAGAGTGAACGCCGCATTTAAACTGACGACCCCACCAGTTATTGCCCAGACAGATGATTTAAGACTCCAGGAAGGCGCAATGACATTTTCTAGACCTAAAAGTTAGAGCCTAGATAGACGAATATCCTGTCCCAAGACGCAGGACAGAAAGAACATGAAGAATGGAAGCATTTAGAAGCCGCTCTGCCTAGAGACAGGGAGGGGGATGGAAATCTGGTGGTTTCCTTGGGTTTGAAAGGGGAGATAATGGCTGCATCGTGGGGACAGGTGAGGACTGACTTAGACAGCAAAGGTGTATTATTGTGCTAGACAGTCAGAAGCCTAAGGAGACACAGCACTCATCACAGGTAGTTCAACTGAAGGGGTTTCATGGCAGGGACGTCTTAGACACTGTGGGCAGGGTGAAGGGAACAAGAAAGGCACCCAGAGACTAGCAACAGTGGGAAGCCATTGCCACCCCTAAGGCTGAAGGGACAGCAGAGGGAAGAGTGTTCCCAGACCCCAGTGACTGCTAGCACCATGGAGAAGGGACCACTTAGCTGGAGTTGGAGTTGGAGCTACTGCTGGAGAAGAAGAAATGTCAGGTTCTGTCTCCTCCTGCGCTCCAGTCTCGTGTCACTGCTTCCCATGGTCAACCCCCAACCAGAAGCCAGAGGTATGACAAGGGACTCTGGATGATGCAGACCCACGCGGATGCGCGTTTCTATTCGAATGTCACAGCATCAGGGGTGCTGCCTTCAGTAGCACACACAGCAGGACACAGGGGTCCTGCAAGGTCATGGTAGAGGGGGTCACCCGAGGAAGGCAAAAGCTCAAATGGACATAAGTGGATTCCAGCCAGGAATCAGGTAAATAAGCCATTGATTCAGAAACACCAAAGTGCAAGGTGTTGGAATTCATCCAACCCAGCTCCCCTGGTCTTAGAAATGAGAAAAGAACAGCCCAGCACAAGTCACTAATTTGCCTAAGGTCATCTTCGAGTTAGGACCAGAACCAGGACCATCTTTCAGACCAGAATTGAAATATTATTCTGACTCCAGAATCAGCTCTTTCTTTTCTTTTTATGATAGAGATTATACTTGCAACCACACATCAAATTGTCTTTGGCAGAGCCATCAATGAATGCACTGATTCCTAAAGTAGCTGAGCCATAGAAGGTTAATTGTCCCTTGTAAACTTGGCCCAATGTAAGCTGTAAGAAACCAGAGTAGCCTCCTCTCTTTTATAGGCTGGAGCAAGTAGGAGGTACAAACCAAGTTCAGATCTCAAGGAATAATGAAGGACAAATCCTCCTCCAAATTCTAATTCAAATTAACAGTCCAAATTCAAACTGAAACTGGGTGAAGGGGAAATGAAGTTGTGTTTTCTATAAGGTGGCAGTAGGGGGTTGTTGATGTCATCCTTGACCCTCTCATTTCACCTCTCCCTCCCTGCAGATTACAGCTAGGTTTCCTGACATTTATTGAGCACCTCTTATATATTCAGCGCTGTACTGTGTGCCGGGGATACTAATATAAATTAGACAAGATTCTTGTCCTTGAAGCATTATTTTAATTCCTTTATTCCCCCCTCCCAATACATGTGCACACGTGCACACAATAAGCTCTTCCGTAGTTCTACTGATGACAAAAGCATTTCTCAGTCCCAGAGTACAATCACCGACACGAGTTTACATCATACCAAGTATTTTTAGAATTGTTACCTGCAGAGATGAGCCTATGTTCCTTCATCCTGCGGCGTCAGGGAGATGATTGCTCCTTCTTCTGATTCCCCATGGCCCTTTAAATAGACTTCCACTATGGCACTTATCACCCTGTCCCCACCATCAGACAGAGGGCCTCAAGGGCAAGAGTCATGTCCCAGGCATCTTTGTAGATTCAGTACCCTAATGTAGTGCCTAGAACATAGTAGATGCTTAATACATGCTTATTGATTAATTAAATGGTGAATGGATAGATGGATGGATGAATGGATTATTAATATATGAATGGATGGGTGAATGAGTATATGGGCAGATATAGGTTTGGGTATGTCAATGGATCGATGTATATTTGGGTGGACGGATGGTTGGATGGATGAGTGGGTGAATACATGAATGAATAGGTAGCTGAATGAGTAGTTGGTGACTAAATGGGTGAATAAATGATTTAAAAGTTATTTATCTTCCTTGTGGCTTTAGGATAATAATACCTACCCTGGTTACCTTTTAAGATAGTGCCATAGTGGCTGTTATCAACGAGACAAGGACTAATACGTGCTGGGGAGGGTGTGGAGAAAAAGGAACTCTGGTACACTGCTGGTGGGAGTGCAAACTGGTACAACCACTGTGGAAGGCAGTGTGGAGGTTCCTCAGAAAATTGGGAATGGAGCTACCATTTGACCCAGCAATCCCCCTTCTGGGGATCTACCCAAAGAACTTGAAAACCTTTGTCC
>PVJL010021294.1:0-10794 GCA_004026885.1 Lyroderma lyra
TTGCCGTGGATCCGTAGCCCAGCCTGTGACGGTGGTTAAGAGCGTGAGCTGAGGACCGCGTGGGCTCAAATCGCTCTGTCAGGTGGGGCAACAGGCAGGATCTCTGAACCCAGGGTCTGTCTCTGAAATGGGGCTGATGGGGCTGCTCAGAGACGAAATTGGCTGACTCATGTAAAATGTTTGGAATGGCCCATGTGACACAGCACGCCGTGAACAACGGGTGTGGTTTAATCAGCAAGTACTGAATAAATGATACGGTTCTGTACACCAGGCGATTGGGTTTGTTTTAAAACCGGACAAGTGAGTGCACATTAGAAACACGGAGGGTTTTGACAGCATGTTTTTGGGAGTCTGTGAATTAAAGGGCCTGGTGACAGTAACAGCAGGACTGTCACTGACAAGCTGCGAGTAGGGGTCCGAGGGCGTGAAGGCCGAAGCAGTCGTGGAGTGTTTGAAATCAGTGTGTCCGGAACATCAAGGATGCCTGAGTTCAGGTTTCTTGAATTAATACATTCAAAACTTTCGGAAGCCTGAACTAGACATAGTTCCAGGCCAGGGGAACCAAACAGGGAAAAGGATGCGATAATGTAGCCCGCGGGCCGCGTGCTGCCCAGGACGGCTCTCAATGCTGCCCAACACGCATTTGTCAACTTGCTGAAAACAGGAGTTTTTTTGTGATTTTTTATCTGTTTTGCTCATCTAGTGTGAGTGTGTTTTATGTGTGGCCCAAGACAATTGTTCTTCTTCCAGTGTGACCCAGGGAAGCCACAGGCTGGACAGCCCTGGTGTAACCAGTGCCCTGTTTGTCCCAAGAATACACATTGGTGGCACTCACAGCTGCAGCGTTTACCCCGAGATAACACGCGGATCACAGTCCTCACCTCACCCCCTAAAGTTTTCCATACACAAAAAGATTACTAAGTACTGGCCATCATATACATTTCTCCGACATTAGAACTGGAGACAAGTTCTGTTCAGAAATAACTCCAAGAACAGTTTTTACATCTTCATTTCAAACACGATAGTTGTCATCTTAGTTTTGACAAACTCGGATTCTTAAGCTACGAGGGCAGGCTGACAAATTCGCCTCCACTTGAATAGAACATGAATGGGGACAAGATATTTTAATGAAATAAACAACCTACGTCATTGATTTTCACAGCTGCACGATTATTCACGTACAACATCACACACTTCAGGACATCTCTGTGATCTTGATGACACCGACATGCAGTCACAGGCCTTCCGTGTCACTTCTCCATCTGTGACCCACCTCACCCAGCATCTCGCTGTCCTCACGTCAGCACATGGGTCATCATCAATGGCTTGCGTTCATCTGGAAATTTCAGTTGGAGGCACTTGTCCTGCTCTTAAGAGCTCACTAATAGCACGCTGTTGGCACCGAACGTCTGAACGCTCTTCCATGTCGGCGTGAGTGTAAGGAGGGGAGAGACCACGTGACTACACAGAACTGGTGAAATCCTGATGTGTCTTAGGTGACAAAAAATATGACAGTGGATGCAGAATCTATCAGTCCGCCCTTGTAGTTGGACATGGCGTTTTCAAACCAACTAGTTCAATGGTTCCCACAGTCGTTTTCTGCACAGAACCCTTCCTTCTCATTAAAGCCCACGTGGCAGCCCACATTGCAAGGTGCATGTCGTCAGGTCTCACTTTCTATAAGTAAGAGGAGGTGTTGCCCCGGTACCCCGCGCCCTCCTCGCCTGCTGCAGGGTGGGCCGCGGTCTGTCTGTGAGGTCCTGGGGCCTTCAGGACACGTGGAATACTTCAGAGGATCGAGGGTCTTACTGTATCAAAGACAAGATTCGTTTCCTTCAATAAGTGAGTTTTTGGGAGCCTGCAACCACCGAATGGTTAAGATGGAACCAGAATGCAGACACTGCACTTGGAGCCCGGGCCTTTCTGATGAGTCTTATTGCACCTTCATGTTCTCCTGTCATCGTTGGGTCGTTTTTAGAAAAGACAAGGGGCCTGCCTGGAGGAAGTGGGAAGCACCAGAGTGCAACCAGAGGTTCACGTAGACAGGGAAAATCTCGCTAGTAAAATACCGTCTATCACGCGACTTCTTAAAATCGTATCTGTAAATACGTTGACAAACAGCAAGTGATCAACCCTCTGCTTTTTCTCTGGAACCTCCTTGGGGCACTCTGACCTGGTACCTCACGAGCAGGCGCCGATCTCATAAAATGAAGTGTTTGTTTCGCATGTCACCGTAATGGCTGCTAATGTATTTCATAAAAATACATTAACAAGTCGGTCTCTTTGCACCAGCCAGCGCCTTCATAGGCCTCAGGGGTCAAGTTCAATTTTGTTTCCTTGGGAATGTCTTCCAGCAGCTCTGCTTGTCATGTTCTGATGACACTTGTTTGTGTCCTATACATGAACTCACATGGGTATGTCCTTTGGTGTGCGTTTCTTTCCTGTCTTTGTGAACATCTGAGCGGTCAGCTCCATCAGGCCATGCCCGTGTCTTTCTTTTGGGGTCATTATCGTGTCTTTAACAACCAGTGTGTTTGCTGTCACCTGGCAGGGGCTCAGTGTGTGATTAGTGGACAAGCTCATGAAGATATTATACAGAGCGCTGTCTCGTGTGTATCTTAATATCGACCACATGACAAGAGTTTCTAAGATGCACAGCATACATATTTATATGTACACTCCCAGACATTCAGTTCTAGAACGTTCCATCGGCATGTATCCCTACCATGGTTAATGGGAATGGCAGGGTGGTGTCTCGGTGTCTGGAGCAGTGCTTCTATTCAGTGACAGCTCAGTGAGCAGATGTCCCCAGGCACTAATCAGAAGGCTGCGGCTCGACTACCCAGCTTTTCTTTTCCCCACTAACTTCGAATTTCCAAACAGTTCAGTTACTGTTCATTTTTGGCTTTCTTTGCAGTTGCTGCAAATTTACAAACCAGGATTACCAGGGAAGTTTAGATGACATAAGTGGAATGCTTTCTATCTCCTGGGGCACTTCTCACTGGGAAAATAATCATGCACCCAAATTACCGAATTGTTTTCAACAGACCGCTGAGGGTGTTCTCGTCAGTGAACCACTGAGCCATCGCTTTCCTGGAAGTCTGTGGTACAGACACGTGAGAGTGTAAGACAAGGCCCCTTCCGTTAGAGAGCATAACACCTACTCGCGATGAAAAGCCAGCACGAGCACCTGTGGATTGCTTAGCCACCGAGCATAAACGACACGTGCACTCAGGTAACACAGAGGTGAACGGTCACGGAGAGCTTCCTGGAGGAGCCCGGGTTTCACACGAGCTTCGGGGAGCGGGTTGTGTTTGTGGACGTGACAGCTTTCGCAGGAGTCACGGCGGTGGGAGGGATCAGGGCAGGGACATGCGGGCGGCAGAGAAGAAAGGAGACGCAGGGCACAGATGGCTGCGCGCGGTAGAGCCAGCGCCGCGAGCCCCTCCGGCTCAGCAGCAGGATGGCGGTGTCACAGCACGTGTGACGGGGACTGTCCTCTGCCTCAGGGGAACCGGTGCTGGGGTGCCGAGCGCACTGTTAGCAGCATGAAGTGGGCGGGATGTGCAGAGGGAAACAGGACCATGAGCGTAGGCCTCACTTCTGCTTTTCTCAAGGATTTCGAGCTCTGCGGAAACGCTTTGCAGTCACCTCGCACGTGGTTTGTGAGCACCGACCCCGAGTCGGTCCGCATGTCAGGAGCGACGCGGCGTGCTCCAAAGGAACCCCAGGTCGCCGCGGCGTGGGTGACAGACACCGGCATCCGGGGCTCGCCCCTGCCAAGCGGGTTTCGCCTGCCGTTCTGCTGGGAGAAAACACGCGTGATGTCGCTGCGACAGCGGCACGGCTATGACGTCGTTTCACCGGGGTTCTGACAATCGACCCAACCCAGAATGAATCCGCGAAGTGTGTGCGATGTGGGACGCGAGACCAGAGAGCGTCGTGGTGCCATCTCGGTGGCAGGCGGCCGAGGGCGGGTGGGCAATCGCCGTTCCTCTGCTTCGCACACACCCCCAGACGTTGTCTTTAAACACCCCCAAACTCGATTTCCTGCAGAGACCCCCCAGCAGCAGCTGGGTAAGGACGGAAGACATACGGGAGCCAGGGGTGGCGGAAGGCGGCCCGTCAGGGAGCGGCGTCTCCGAGGTGCCCGAAACAACGAAAGGACGGCTCCGGTCAGTTTGTTCTTGGGTTGGATTCCAGAACTTAGACGCCACTTTTCAGAAAGCTGCATGAAGCTCCACGAGGACGACCACGACCCCAGAAGCAGTCGGCCGCCCGCTGGGCCACGCAGCAAACCGAAACCTGCAGTGTCGTCCCGGAGCGCTGGAGGGACGTGGCGGCCTCGCCTACCGGCCGCGCCGTTGCCTCATACCCTGCATGGTGCATGGCCCCCAGTCAGCTCCCCGCCACCCCATTGCCGCCACCTCGTCGCCAGGGTGCCATCTCTTCTAGGACGCGTGCCCACAGCAGGCAGCGCCACCTTCCCCAAGCCTGTCCCCTCCCGACGTGTGAATCCTTCCGCGACTCCTGCCCATAGGACACGACTCCAAGTCCTTCATGGCCCAGGCCAACGTTGTCCCCGTGGCCGCCCATCTCTGCTGTCTCCTGCCCGCCACCCCGGCCCAGGGGCCCTGCCATACGAGCCGGCCTCGTCACCGTCATGGGTTCTGGGCACTGCTGCTTCTTGTGTCCAGGGGCACCTGTACCCGAACGCCTTCCTGGTGTGTCTGCTTCGGCGCACGTCCTAAGGGGAGATGCCTCTGTGCTCCTCATGCAGCACGTATGTCCTGTGACATCCTGACACATGACGTTCTAGGGTCACATTCCTTCAATTCAGAGCAGCAAGTGTCCTCCCCACAAACCCATCGTTTGACTGTGTTATACGGCCGCTGCTCACTTAACGACCTGCCCGTTTAATGACCAGTTGGACTTCCGGTCAGCTCTCCAGCATAGGGAAGCCCCTTTCTCTGCCTGTGGAGCCTCTGGAACCCCCTTTCGCAGCCCTGTCCCGTTCCCACAGTCGGCTAGTGCTCACTACACGAAGCGTTCACAGTCACACAGCCTGCACCTCTTGTTCCTGAGTGTGGTGTCGTGTGGTGGCATCACGCCACAGCACAGGACACCCGCCTCGAAGCTCCCCACATATTGACCCATCGTTTAACGACCTGCCCGTAGGAGCAGGACGCGGCCCTGCGGTGAGGGGCGCCCGTACTGATGTTGGACGCCCAGTACAAGTGGCACTCGGGCAGCAGACCTGTCACTGAGCTCATAGAGGGAAATCATCGCTCCGTGCCTCTGACCCCCGTGTGCCTCCTCACGCGTTTGTCGCCACCCACCCCGAGTGACAGCCGTAGCAGCAGCGCACTGCTCTTCCCCAGGCAGACACCCTTTCTGACGAGGACACAGTTGGGTCCCCTGCGCCGTGCTCAGCTCCCTCTCTGCTGCGTCTGCTCCAGCCCCCCTGCCGAGCTCTCGGCTCTGCCAGCACAGTGGCCCGGGAGCACGGTCTGTGCCCTTGGCTGGCACACTTCACCCGTCTTCTTCCCAGTGCTGGCCCGTACTTCAGGTGTCCCCATAAAGGCCACCTTCTCCACCGGTTACACGGGCAGGCTCACGCGCCGACTTGAAGTGCTCTCCAGAGAGCACGCACAGACTCATGGGAAAGTTCGCCCTGAGCCCAGGTGTGCGGGCCATCGGCAATCAGCGTCTGCATGATGACAAAGACGTCTGCAGGTGTCAATCCTGTCCACCTGCCTTGCAGGAGGGGAAGGGCCAGGACCGACCACCAAACATTAGCACTGAGTGATGTTTACAGCTAGGTTGCCAGCCTGCTGTCAGTCAGAGAAAGAGGGTCCCTTGCGTGGATCTCAGCTTTCCTTTGCACGCATTAAATATACACGTATTTGTCTGTCTGCAGAAATCCTGGGATCTAACCCATGGAGGGACACGTACCCAGCACGCCACCGGGGCTTGTGTTCTGGATGTGCTGTCAGACGTGTGGTTGCTGGTGACCCAAACCTTCACACATATCTACTCCCAGAGGAAATGTTTGGGAGAATGGATTGTTTTCTTCCGACACGGAGAACGACTTCATGAATAGACATGGGCTGTCATTTGCAAAAACGATGAGATGTATTCAGAAGCTCAGTGGGGCTGGTGCTAATGGGAGATGAAAAAAAAGAAAAACCAACATAAACAAAAACCTTTGCATATAAATGATGTTTCAGATATTAATTTTAATTAACTTGATAGCATTTGCTATATGGTATACTGGCTTCTAACTTGTGTTTTACTTATTTGTTTTTTGCATTCTTTAATTCTAAGCCCAGAGAACATATTCAAGTTTGTCTCATCCAAGGTCATGGAATGGACTTACAGAGTAAAGAAAAGCCAAAGTCACAGAACGAGGGATCAGACAGCAGTCACCGGAGGCAGACGCTGGGGGACCATCTTCCAGCTCGCAGGAAAGTGGTCGAAAGGTACAAACTTGCAGTTATTAGGTAAATGAGTACCAGGGATGTCATGCCCAGCAGGGTGACGGCAGCCAACAATGGCCTGTGACCTACAGGACAGATGTCAGGAGAGTAAATCCCAGGAGTCCTCGTCCCAAAGAGGACATGTGTTTTATTTCTTTTCATTTTGTTGCATCGCTAGGAGATAATGGCTGAACTTACCGTCATTGGTTTTACAACCACAGAAATCAGACCATCACCCCATAAGCCCCAAACTTGTGGAGGGATGTATGTCAGTTATTTCTCTAACCGGAAAAAAATAAATCAGTAATTTAGAGAACAAACTCTGCGTTCTGGTGGGTTACCATGGGGCGTCGGGAGGAGACCTGGAGACTAAGGTTCACGTCGCTCTCTGGTGAGTGCGGCCGTAGGAGACGGGCGCAGTGTGAGAGTTTATTCATGAAGCTCTGAATCTGCAGCCCGCTATGAATCTTTGTGGAAACCTTTTGCCCCGAGCCAGATTTCGTCTGCAGTGTGTCTTGCCCACAGTGGCATGGGCTTTAAGCCACATCCAATGTCCTTGCTCTAAAATCAGGTAGCCACAATGGTGTCTGCATGTTCGGTGACACTATCGTGACATCCCACAACCACTGACCGAGGGCTTGGGAGCCAAGCAGAAGGTATCCGGCAGCGGGGCAGTTCTGTTCGCTCCATCTGGAGCCCTGCCTAACGGTGGATTACATTTGAATATTTTTAGCATCTTAAAAATGTCACACACCATTGAGACTTTGTAAGCTTTACTATTCTGGCAGCTGTTTTTATTTACTCTTCGTCTCTTTTCCCTTTAAGTTCTGCTCTCTTCAGCTACAAAGATGAACTTTTCAATCCTGGGTGTAGAAAAAATTGATTATTACTAATCAATATCTTCCTGCCATCCACTGGTTTTCTGTCAAGAAGCATTTTTGTACCTTCTTTTGCCTGTGTTGTCATGACAATGTATTTTACTCTAACCTCTTTTTATGGTGTTCCATTGTTTATCCTTAAATCATCTTAGATTTGCTGTTTTTGGTTGGTAAAAATGTTTGCTTCTTTGTTTCATCAAGACCTATTCCATGGGTGTCTGATTCGTCTGCGGATTCAGACTTTTGGGAGTCAAATTACGGTCTCCCTAAATATCTGTTTGTTGTCAGAAAAAGGGACAGTTACTGTGACTAAGTCACTGACTGAGATGGTGAATTGAAATCAAGGCGAAGTGTGCTGTTCTCCCGCTTGGATTTCGTGTCGTTGGGAACGATGACCACCCCGTGATGAACATGACTCCTTAGCAGCGCCCACTCCGTGAGTGGCACAGTGTCTAAGGGGTGACACTCTCAGGTCTGAAGGTTCCCGTTTTAGAAGAACGTCGGTGGTGCAGTGATGTGCTTTTCTTTTCTGGTATTGGCTGCCTTCTAGCGTATCCAGGAAGCTTCTTTTATGATGTATTTGGCTTTGTTTTTTGTTTGATTTTGTTTCCAGTTGCGGAATCTCTATGTCCACTGAAACACCGCAGCTTATAAGGCGATGGCAGACAATCCGGGGTCTGTGTTCCAGACTCTCCAGATTCTAGAAGCTGGGATTATTCACCTTGCACCAGACAGCGTCCTGGTCCTTGATCGATAACACCTCTTCAATTCTCACCAAAGTGCAAATGCTCTGACACACCCTTTCTCTAAGCACTTGTCTGAAGTCAAGGAAGAAAGGGAAAACACAGAAAGAGCCAGTTGACTCATATTTATATTACCAACTTTGGTAGATTTTTTGCTGCAAAGTATTTTACTCTTTGGTAAAGATGAACAAAGAAGGCGGTGGGTGGGAAGTGCTGGGCATTTAGGGACAGACTCTGAAGTGACCTTGACCTTGAAGAAAGACAAAAGGCCTCCAATGGCCTCTTGGGTCTTTTTAAGATGCTGTTTGACTCTGGTGAAAACCTATAGAGCCCTCAGGCCACTATTGAACATGTGCAGTGGCTTTTGTTTGCTCAGGTTTGTAAAAGGCCAAGTGATCCTGATGGTATCTAGGCTAAACCTAACCCATCTGGTGAGACTGACCCGAGGGGCCAGCTCTGCCTTCTGTCACTCATGCCTCTTCCACTTCTCCTTTGTGATGGGATCAGAGAGTCTTAAGAGAAATAACAGTTTGATTGAAAGGTTTCTTAGGTGGTAACATTTGACGTTGTCGGTAGTTATAAGAGACTGGCAAAGCCTAAAACTTAAAAGGGTACTTAACGTTGTTGCTTTTAAATCCCATTCAGACACACATGACAAGTGATGCACCTACACAACTGTGAAGGCCTGGGGATGCTCTCCCCTTTTATAGACAAGAACACAACAGCAGAGAAAGGTTAAATGTCTTATCTGGGGGAACCCCAGGCAGTGGTTCGTGGGGAACAGAAGTGACTGTTTTATTTCTCACCGGATGTCCCCTTTCACCTGACTACCTCCTGTACACATGGTAATGTCCACGAGGATGAACGCAGAGCCTATTTTAAAAAACCCTGAGCCATCGTTTCCAATGTGCAGCGGTCATCAGCCTGTGTGAATATCAGCCAGCCGCAGTCCCTTCCTTGTTAAATCTTTCAGAAGGGGATTTCACCGTATTGAACTCATTGGAATCAGATTTAAGTTCACAGGACTGCGATTTCATTTGGGTTTCCAAAACAGTGGTGAGCTTCGCACAAAACCATTTTCCGTCTTTTAAGTCTTGCTAATCCCCCTTAAACCAGGGGAGCATGGCACACCATCTCGCCTGCCCGTGATCACAGGCTAATCTCTTCAAAGGGGATTTGCCTTTCCTGGGACCCATGACACAGCATGGGGTACAGTCAGGGCCTTGCAGGGTGCCCCAGGCTCATTTATAATTCAGCCTTTGTCTTCAGACCACGGAGAGGAAGGTTTCCTTCAGATCACCGCAGCCGCACCCCCACTGCCGTCGGGCCTCCCTGGTCCTGGATATGGGACAAAGTCCGGTCCTGGAGGTGGGGTGAACTGTGATGCACATCGTTTCCTTGAAAATGGAAATTGAAAGCCACACTCATGTGACACACTGAGCTCCCAGGATGGATCCAAGGGTTTTGGTCAGTGGGTTTTCTTGGCTTAGAAAATTAAAAAAACAAAACAAAGCAAAACTAAGACTAATCATTCTTTCCTGTGTCTCTGAATGTAACTTCTATTTTAGACCAGGAATTTGAAAATTCTAAGCATGCTTTAGATGCATACTTTCTAGGACATAATGAAGGGCATCGTAAATGCCCTTGAGCAAAACTTGCCATTTTCTCTAACAACTGGGCCAAAATCTAAAACTGAAAGAAATTTTTAATCCTAATGTGGCACACTTCATCTTATGACAAACAAACCTATACAATTTATATATATTCCAAGACAAAAAAAAATAGAAATAAGTTGGATCATTGAATTCAAGGATATAAATATGAATAGCATTTTTAATAATAGCCTATAACTCCATGGATTTAATTCCCCAAAATGGTAGTTTGGAAGTTTATTTTCATAGTCTTGTGTGTCCTAACTTTGGGAAAATTGATCATTTTCAGTCACTTTTATAACTCATGTAGCACATCCCATGACTCACTTCAATCCTGGTGGCAGCCCTGTATTGTACACTGTCATTAACAAGATGGTCACACATCCTTTTGTTGTTATCTGGTGAAGTTAACAGTATTCGTATTCTAATTTAGTGCTTCTGCTGAAAATTGATACTTGACATGATGGAAAAATGAGCAGGAAGTTACTCAACATTTTTTCTAAAGGATCTAAAATCATACCATCATAATCTCTTATTTCTCTAAATAACATCAGTCCAAAAAAGTCTTAGCAAGATGGGAGACTTTGAATAGATTCACACAAGCTTTAAGAACCTTGAGTTGGGAAATGCATGTATATTCTTAGGTTAGTTTCTTTTTTGGAACATGTACTGCCTATTGTAACAACCACAACTGGGTTAAAGAAAGAGCAATAATTTTTCTTTTTCAAACTTATTCTTTGCAGTATTTTTAAAAAGATGTTTATATCTAACTAACTATCCATCCACCCACTCATCCATCTATCCATCCAACCACCCACTCATCCATCATCCATCCATCCATCCATCCATCTGTCATCCATCTATCATCCATCCATCCATCATCCATCCATCATCCATCGATCCATCCATCATCCATCCATCCATCCATCTATCATCCACCATCCATCCATCATCCATCATCTACCATCCATCCATCCATCTACCCATCCATCCATCCATCCATCATCCATCCATCATCCATCCATCCATCATCCATCCATCC
>PVJL010021295.1:0-10792 GCA_004026885.1 Lyroderma lyra
GTCTAGCCTAGGATTTGTCAATTTTGTTGTGTTTCTAAAGAAACAAGTTCTTTGTTGCATAAATTATCTTTATTGTCTTTTTGTTCTCTATTACATTAACTCTGCTGTAATTTTTATTATTTTTTTCTTCTGCTGTGTTTGGGTTTTTTCTATTTTTTTCCTAGTTCTTTAAGATAGGATGTTAGGATGTTTACTTTTTTCTTAAGATAGGCCTGTAATGATATAAATTTTCCTCTTATTACTGCTTTCACTGTGTCCCAATAATTTTGATATGTTCTATTTTCATTGTCATTAGTTTTTATGTAATTTTAATTTCCTCTTATATTTTTTCTTTGATCCTGTTATTTTTTAATAGAATGTTATTTAATATCCATGTATATGTGCTTGATTCTGCTTTACTTTTGCATTTGATCTCAAATTTCAGAGCTTCGTGATCTAAGGTTTCACTTGGTATGATTTCAATCTTATTGAATTTGTCAAGGCTACTTTTGTTTCCCAGCATATGGTCTATCTTGAGAAGGTTCCATGTGCACTAGAAAAGAAGGTATATTCTTATTTGCTGGATGAAGTGTCTTGTAAATATCAATTATGTCCAATTGCTGTAATATGTCATTTAAAGCTGATATTTTCTAATTTATTTTTTGTTACGATTATCTGTCAATGACTGTTAAGAGGGTGCTTAGTTTCCCTACGATGATTGTGCTTTTGTCAATTTCTTTTTCCAGATCTGTTAGCAGTTGCTTTGTATATTTTGTTGCTTCCTGATTGGGACCATATATATTAATTAGCGTGAAGTCTTCTTGTTGTTGTATTGTGCCTTTTATCACTATGTAATGTCCATCTTTTTGTCTTGTTATCTTTTTTAACCTGAAACTTGTTTCATCAGATATCAGTATGGCAACTTCTGCTTTTCTCTGAATGCCATTTGCTTGAAGTATTGTTTTCCATCCTTTTATTCTGAGTCTTTGTCCTTATGGATGAGGTGTGTTTCTTGGACACAGCATATGGGTGGGTTTTGTTTTTTAATCCAGTCTGCTACTCTGTATTTTTATTGGTGAGTTCAGCCCATTAACATTTAGTGAGATGATTAATATGTGAGAATTTCTTATAACCATTACATTTTTCTTTTTTCTTTTTCTATTTGTTGTTGTCCTAACTCTATTCCATTTATTCTGATGTTGTGTTTTAGGTTGAAGAAACTTCTTCAGTATTTCTTGAAGTACTGGCCTCATTCTGGAGAATTCTCTCAGGTTCTATATGTCTGAGAAAATCTTTACTTCTCCTTCCTATCTAAAAAAATAATTTTGGTGGATAATTTATTCTTTGCTGGAAGTTTCTCTCTTTTAATATTTTGAATATTTGATGCCACTCCCTCCTGGCTTGTAAAGTTTTTGCTGAGAAGTCTGATGCTAACCTGATGGGTTTTTCTTTAAAGGTTATATATATTTTTCATGGCTGCCTTGAAAATTGTCTCTTTGTCTTTGGTTTTTGACATCTTCAGTACAATATGTCTTGGATAAGATCTGCTGGGATCCAGGAATCTAGGGAACGTATTTCTTCTTGAATTTGGGGTTTCAGATCTTTCCATAGCTTTAGAAACTTCTCATCTCTTTTTTATTTAAGTATGCTCTCTGTAGAGTTCTCTGCTCCTTCTTCCAAGCCTATTATTCTAAGATATTTTTTTCTCATGGAGTCAGATAGTTCTTGAATAATTATTTCAATCTTTTTGTTTTTTTAATTTCTATCTTCTTCTTTCTAAGTTCTATCCATATTCTGATCTTCAATATCACAAATTCCTTCCTCTATCTAGTTGGCCCTGTTTCCTATGGTAATTACTTAATTTCTCACTTCTTATATTGTATTATTTATCTCTTGAATTTTCATCTTGTTTTTTCTTATAATTTGAATTTCTTTGTTAAAATGTTCCTTTTGTTCATGGACTTATTTTCTTAGATAGTCATCTCAGCTATGGTGTTCTGTCAGTGTGTTTTCATTTCTATGAGAACCTTTAGGACTGCAACCTTGTATTCTTTGTCACTTAATTCATAAATTTCTAGGTCTATAAGATCCTTTTCTGAAGATTTTTTCATCTTCTTTCTGAGCAGCTTTAAATCCTAAAGTACCCATATTGTCTGTTGTGTTCTTTTTCTTTGGCATGAGGGCTTTACTTCCAGCAGAGCCCAAGAGATCTCCTTCTTTCTTTGATTAGCATTTTTGTATTGTCGTTGTAGAGAAGACACTAGATGGCAATGGAGAGAAAATTTTGTGGAAAGGGGAAGTGTTGAAGCTATATCTCTGGTCTCTACCAGTGTTTGGGGGCAAGGCAAAGCAGTCTGTGGTCTTTCCACTTCTTGAGTTTCATTGGAAAAGCAGGGGAATAAGTGGCAGGCTGATGGAATGCAAGTTGAGGCCATTCACATTGGTTGTAGAGAGTGCCACCAGCTCTGCCTTTTCCTTTCTCCTTTCTTTTACATTTTATCCAGGATCATGTTTCAACAGTTTGTTTCTGCAACAACTGCTCCTGGCATCATTTGCAATTGAAAGAGCTACAGTGTTGTATCTGGAGGCCCTATTCCTACCTAGGACAGTTTGGATAACTTGCTCATCTCCTGTGCTACCCAGGGCTGGGCTCCCAGATTGTCTCCAATATGCTGCTTTTAGTCCAGCTCCCTCAGTCTCACAGGATTCCCATCAATCTGTCCTCCACCCTCATCATCAGTTGGCCTCACCCCAACCCTATATGTGCTGCTCCCCAATTTTTTTCTAGTTCCTTCAGTTAGCTGTGGTTGGGTTTGTTCACAACCTGTCTCTGTTCCGTCCCTTTTCTCCCACTCACCACCCTTTCTCTGACCTTGAGGTGTTTTTCTTGCAATATGTGAATTTCTCAGTTGTCATTGTGCCACTCAGGGTTTCCCATGTTTGATCCTCATCAGCCATTTAATTGCATTTTCTGGGAGAGGTTTTAGGAACCTCCTCTGAGGTCACCATCTTGTACCCCTTCCTATGATTATCTTTTTATGTTTCTTGAATCCATATTCTGTTCCATTCTTCTGTATATCTATCCTTATGATATTGCAATGTAATAAAGTAATATTAACCATTTTAGATTTATAATAAATCTTATGACCACTACAACAACTTTTCCTACTATTTTTTTCTTCAAATCTTACTATCTAAAAAAAAAAGGAAAGAGATTCTGTGTTCATGGATAGGAACACTTAACGTTGTTAAAATGGCCATATTACCCAAAACAATATACAGATTTAATGCAATTCCCATCAAAATCCCACAAACATACTTTCATGAAATAGATAAAAAAAAGTTATCAGATTTGTGTGGAAACAATAATCACCTTGAATTGCCAAAGAAATACCATGTAAAATAATAAGGCTGGTGGCATTATGCTCCCTGATTTCAATTTATACTACAAATCATCAATAATCAAAACAGCTTGATATTGGTAGAAAAACAGACATACAGGCCAATTGAACAGAATTGAAAACACAGAAATAAATTTACAAATAAATGGACAAATAATTCTTGATAAAGGAGCAAAAACTATGCAGTGGGGAAAAGAAAGTTTCCCAGATGGTGCTGGGAAAATTGGAAATACATATGCAAAAAAATGAATCTGAGGTGTGAAATGTCAACATATACTAAAATTAATTCAAAATGGATTAAATACCTTCATATAAGATCTGAAATAATAAATTGTACAGAAGAAGACATTGGTACTAAACTTATAGACCAAGGGCTCAAAGAAGACTTCATGAACCTGACCTCAACGTCAAGAAAAGTAAAACCAAAAAGTAATTAATGGGACTACGTCAAACTAGAAAACTTCTGTATGGCAAACAAACAAACAAAAAACCAAACAAACAAACAAGAAAACCATCAACATAGCAAAAAAACAGCCAATTGATGGGAGAAAATATTTGCAAAAAATGCATTTGATAAGGGTCTAATATCTAAAATGTATGAAGAACTAATAGAACTAACCAACCAAAATAACAAATAGCCTAATTAAAAAGTGGGCAGAGGACCTAAACAACCACTTCTCCTATGAGACATATAAATGACCAACAGGCATATGAAAAAATGCCCGACCTCATTAGCTATCAGAGAAATGCAAATCAAAACCACTCCACACTTGTTAGAATGGCTATTATTAACAAGACAAGGAGTAACAAGTGCTGGAGAGGATGTGGAGGAAAAGGAATCCTTGTACACTGCTGGTGGGCATGCAAATTTATACAACCACTATGGAAGACAGTGTGGAGGTTCCTCAAAAAATTTGGAATGGAGTTACCATATGACCCAGCAATCCCTCTTCGGGTACCTACCCAAAAATCTTCAAAACCTTAGTCTACATTGACTTATGTTCATGCCTGGGTTTTTGTCGTGGCAAAGATGTGGAAATAACCAAAGTGTCCTTTGATAGATGACTGAATAAAGACGCTATGGTACATATTCATAATGGAATATTACTCAAGTATAAGAAAAGATGAAATACTGCCATTTGCAACAGAATGGATGGACCCTGAGATCAACATGCTAAGTGAAATAAGCCAGACAGAGAAAACCAAAAGAAATTTGACTTCACTCATACGTGGAATATAAAACTGAAAGTAAGAAAGAAAAAAACAAAGAAAGAGAGAAACAAAAAACAAAAAACAAAATCCTCATGTTCAAAATCATGTTCTTTATATATTTTATATATTTTGCTTATCTGGAGCAAAGGAGGAGGTGGTGGGAGAAGAGGGCGGGGGTGGGAGAGAAAGAAGGGAAACCAAATATATGGTGATGGAAAGAGAACTCACTCTGAGTGGTGAACATATAATGCAACAAATAGAGATGCACTGTAGAATTGTACAACTGGAACCTATGTAATTCTTGCTAAGCAATGTCACTCCAATGAATGTAAAAATTAAAAAAAATACATTAAAAAACTTAGTGTTTAACAAACCCTTGATGTTTAGTATACATTGATTGAACATTACTTGAGAAATTCCTAAAATCTAAGAAAATACTTAGCATTTTTATTTTTAATCTTCAAATTGTGTATATGTACCACAGCTTCTTTATCCAGTCATCATCACAGGGCACTTTGGTTGTTTCCATGTTTTGGCCATGTGAACAGCGTTGCGATGCACATTGGGGTACATAAGTCTTTGCGGACAAAGGTTTTCAGGTTTTTTGGGTAGGTCCCCAGATGGGGGATTGCTGGGTCAAATGGTAGCTCTATTCCCAAATTTCTGAGGAACCTCCAAACTGTCTACCACAGTGGTTGTACCAGTTTGCATTCCCATCAGCAGGGTACCAGAATTCCTTTTTCTCCACATCCTCTCCAGCACTTGTTATTGTTTGTCTTCTTGATAACAGCCATTTTCACAGGTGTGAAATGGTATCTCATTGTGGTTTTGATTTGCATTTCCCTGATAGCTAAGGAGGATGAGCATTTTTTCATATGTCTGCTGGCCATTGGTATTTCTTTGTGGGAGAAGTGTCTGTTTAGTTCGTCTGCCCACTTTTCAATTGGGTTGTTTGTTTTTTTGTTGTTAAGTCTTATTAGTTCTTTATATATTTTAGATATTAGACCCTTATCTGATGCGTTATTGGCAAATATTTTCTCCCATTCAGTTGGCTGTCTCTTTGCCTTGTTAATGGTTTCTTTTGTTGTGCAGAAGCTTTTTAGTTTGATATAGTCCATTTATTTATTTTTGCGTTTACTTCCCTTGCCTTTGAGGAACGGTTCATGAAGTCTTCCTTGAGTCCTAGGTCTATAAGTTTAGTACCAATGTCTTCTTTCATACAGTTTATTGTTGCAGGTATTATATGAAGGTTCTTAACCTATTTTGAGTTAATGTTTGTATATGGAGAGAGTTCAAAGCTCAAGTTCATTCTTTTGCATATGTTTTTCCAGTTTTCCCAACACCACCTACTAAAGAGGCTGTCTTTACCCCATTGTATGTTTTTTGCTCATTTATAAAAAATTATTTATCCCTAAATTTGTGGGTTTATTTCTGGGTTTTCAGTTCTATTCCATTGGTCTATATTTCTGTTCTTCAGCCAATACCAAGCTGTTTTGATTTTTGATGCTTTGTAATATAAATAGAAGTCAGGAAGTGTAATGCCACCAGCCTTATTCTTTTCATGTAGTATTGCTTTGGCAATTCAAGGTCTTTTATGGTTCCATATAAATCTAGTAATTCTTTTATCTATTTCACGAAAGTATGATTGTGGGATTTTGATCGGTATTGCATTAAATCTGTAGATTGCTTTGGGCAGAATGGCCATTTTAACAATGTTAAGTCTTCCTATCCACGAACAGGGGATATTGTTCCACCTCTTAAAGTCTGTTTCAATTTCTTTCAAAAGTGTCTTATAGTTTTCAGTGTATAAGTCTGTCACGTTCTTTGTTAAGTTAATTCCCGGGTATTTCATTCTTTTTTTGTGATAGCAAAGGGAATTGCTCCCTCATTTCTTTATTTGAGGATTCATTGCTTGTATAAAGGAATGCTATTGATTTTTGTACATTGATTTTGTATCCTGCAACTTTACTATATTCATTAATTGTTTCTAATAGTTTCCTGGTGGAATCTTTGAAATTTTTTATACAAAGGATCATATCACTGGCAAATAGTGACAATTTGACCTTTTCTTTCCCAATTTGGATACCATTGATTCCTTTCTCTTGCCTGATTGCTATGGCTAGAACTTCCAGTACTATATTAAATAACAGTGGTGACAGGGAACATCCCTGTCTTGTTCCTGATTTTAGGGGAATAGGTTTCAGCTTTTCCCCATTAAGTATGATGTTAGCCGAGGATCTGTTATATATGGCCTTTATTGTTTTGAGATACTTTCCTTCTATACCTATTTTATTTAGTGTTTTGATCATAAATGGATGTTGTACCTTGTCTGCATCAATTGAAATGACCATATGGTCTTTATCTTTGATTTGGTTTATGTGATGTATCACATTGATTGATTTTCATATGTTGAACCATCCTTGTGCTCCCGGGATGAATCCCACTTGATCATGATGTATGATCTTTTTGATGCATTCTTGTATTCTATTTGCTAATATTTTGTTCAAGATATTTCCATTTGTGTTCATCAGAGATATTGGTCTGTAGTTTTATTTTTTTGTGTTGTCTTTGCCAGGCTTTGGTATTAGAGTAATGTTGGCCTGATAGAATGAGTTAGGAAGTATTGCTTCCTCTTCAATTTTTTGGAAGAGTCTGAGGAGGATAGGCGTTAATTCTTCTTTGAATGCTTGGTAGAACTCGTTGGTGAAACCATCTGGTCCAGGGCTTTGGCCTTTAGGGAGATTATGTATAGTCATTTCAATCTCGTTGCTATTGATTGGTCTATTTAGATTATCCAGTTCATCTTGGTTCAATCTAGGTAGGGTATAAGTTTCTAGAAACTTGCCCATTTCTTCTAGGTTGTTAAATTTCATGGCATAAAGTCCTTCATATCATTTTCTTATAATGCTTTGTATTTTTGTGGTATCAGTAGTAATTTCTCCCCTTTCATTTCTAATTTTGGATTTTGTGTCGTTTCCTTTCGTCCTTTGATTAGTCTCACCAGGGGTTTGTCAATTTTGTTGACTTTCTCAAAGAACCAGCTCTTCGTTATATTAATTTTTTCTGTTGTCCTTCTGTTCTCTCATTGGTTTAGCTCTGCTTTAATTTTTATTATTTCTTTCCTTCTGCTGACTTTGGGTTTTGTCTGCTCTTCTTTTTCTAGTTCTTTAAGATGGGATACTAAGATGTTTGCTTGTGATTTTTCTTGTTTCTTAAGATAGGCCTGTAATGATATCAATTTCCCTCTTATTACCCCTTTCACTGTGTCCCAATAATTTTTGTACGTTTTATTTTCATTGTCATTATTTTTTATATATGTTTTAATCTCATCTTTTATTTGTTCTTTTACCCAGTCCTTTTTTAAAAAGATGTTGTTTACTCTCCATGTATATGTGGTTTTTTGTTTTCCTTTTACATTTGATCTCCAATTTCAAAGCTTTGTGATCTGAAAATACACTTGGTATGATTTTGATCTTCTTGAATATACTGAGGCGACTTTTGTGTCCCAGCATGTGGTCTATTCTTGAGAATGTTCCATGTGCACTAGAAAAGAAGGTGTAGTCTCTTTTTGCTGGATGAAGTGTCCTGTAAATGTCAATGATGTCCAATTGCTGTAATCTGTCATTTAGAGCTGTTATTTCCTTATTTATTTTCTGTTTGGATGATCTGTCCATGGCTGTTAGCGGGGTGTTTAAGTCTCCCAATATGATTGAGTATTCATCAATTTCTTCTTTCAAGTCTGTTAGTAGTTTCTTTGTGTATTTTGGTGCATCCTGGTTGGGAGCATATATGTTGATTAGTGTCAGCTCTTCTTGTAGTTGCATTGTGCCTTTTATCATTATGTAATGACCATTTTTGTCTTTTACTATCTCTTTTTACTTGAAGTTTATTTCATCAGATTTCAGTATGGCCACTCTTGCTTTGCTCTGGTTACCATTTTCTTGGAGTATTGTATCCCATCCTGTCACTCTGAGTCTGTGTTTGTCCTTACAGCTGAGGTGTGTTTCTTGGAGGCAGCATATGGATGCATTCTATTTTATAATCCAGTCTGCTACTCTGTGTCTTTTTATTGGTGAGTTCATTCCATTAACATTTAGAGTGATGATCGATATGTGAGGATTTCCTGTGGCCATTACTTCTTTCTTTCTTTGTTTTTGTTTGTTTGTTTGTTTCTTTGTTTATTTTTGTTTCTTTCTTGTTGCCCCATCTTTGTTCCATTTTTCCTGATGTTTTGTTGCAGGACGAAGAGCCTCCTTCAGTATTTCTTGGAGTGCTGGCCTCGTGCTGGCAAATTCCCTCAGCTTCTGTGTGTCTGAGAAGGTCTTTATTCCACCTTCATATCTGAAAGATAATTTTGCTGGATAATTTATTCTTGGCTGGAAGTGTCTCTCTTTTAAAGTTTTGAATATTGGATTCCACTGTCTCCTGGCTTTTAGAGTTTCAGCTGAGAAATCTGATGCCAGGCTGATGGGTCTTCCTCTAAATGTTATAGTTCCTTTTTCCCTGGCTGTCTTGAGAATTGTCTCTTTGACTTTAGTTTTGGATATCTTTAGTACCATGTGTCTTGGAGAAGATCTGTTAGGGTCCAGATATCTAGGGGACCTATTTTCTTCTTGAACTTGGGGTTCCAGATCTTTCCATAGGTTTGGAAAGTTCTCATCTACGATTTGTTTGAGTATGCTCTCTGTAGATTGCTGTGCCCCCTCTTCTATTTCTATTATCCTGATGTTGTTTTGTCTCATGGAATCCAGATAATTCTTGCAGAGTTCTTTCAATCCTTTTGGTTCTATATTCCCTGTCTTCCTCTTTCTGAGCTGTTTCCATGTTCTGATCTTTGATATCACTAATTGTTTCCTCCATCTCGTTGGTCCTATTTCCTATGGCAGTTATTTCATTTCTTACTTCTTTTATCGTATTATTTGTCTCTCACATTTCTGTCTCAATCTTTCTGTTTTGTATTTCTTTGTTAAATTGTTCTTTTTGTTCACAGAGTTCCTTTTTTATGTCATTTATACCCTTTTTTATGTTATTTATGTCAGCTATGGTGTTCTGCCAGTATGATTTCAATTCTCTCACAGCCTTTAGAATAGCTGCTTTAAATTCTCTGTCACTTAAATCAGATCCGTCCAGGTCTAAGAAGCTGTCTACTGGGTAAATTTCATGTTCTTTCTGAGGAGTTTTAGTTTTTAAGGAATTCATCCTTTCCGCTGGGTTCTTCCTCTTTGACATGAGGGCTCTATGTTCAGTTCTCAGATTATTGCTTTTATGGTGTCTTACTGTAGGGCAGGCACTAGGTGGCACTGGGGGGCAAGTTTTGGGAGAGTGGGCGTTGTTTGTTTCTTGTTTCTGATCTCCTACTGTGTTTGGAGGCTATTTGCATATATCCTGGGTAGAGGCCAACAAAAGGCACTCTAAGGGTGGCTTTGCCTTCTGCCCTTTGCTGGGGAAGCTGTTCTGAGGCTTGTTTCTGCTGACTCGGGTGAATGCTATCAAATCAGTCTTTCTTCCTAGCCCTGATTCAGCATCTGGCTGTCTATGGGCTCACACTGCTTTCAGATCCCTGCAGTGCACGAGGAAGTGCATGCTCCATAAGTCCAAATCTGTGGGCCTGGCCCGAGACAGCAGGGTCACCTTTGCAGTGGGCTGGGAACAGGAACTGCAGTCCTGTGTAGATCTCCAGGGGGTCTAGAGCTGGAGTGTCATCTTTGCATTTCAGAGTCCTCACTCAGCCCTTCTACCACTCAAAAGTTCCAGAGGCTGGCTCCCAAACTCCATCCCCATCATGCAGCTCCAAAGCCCAGCTCCCCCATGGTCTCTCCCCTCCCCTGAACTGTACCGCTCAGTATAGTTAGCAGTGATTGTGTCCTGTTGCAGTCTCTGCTCATCTTCCTTCTCCCCCACTCACCCCCTTCTCTTCAACCTTCAGGTGTTTACTTGCAATTTGTGGATTTCTCAATGGCTGTTTTGTCTCTCAGGGTCCTATTTCTTGGCTCCTGGGTGACCATTCAATTGTGTTTTCTGGGAGAGGCTTTAGGGACCTCCTCTCCAGTTGTCATCTTGCCTTCTTCTCCTCCAGGACCAAATGTATCAGTTACATTGATTTTTAGCGTGTTCTGGAAGCTCGCCATATGCCTTCAGACTTGTTGCTCCATCTGCATTGTTTTTTAAAATTACATCAGCTTTATTATCCTGATGGACCA
>PVJL010021296.1:0-10785 GCA_004026885.1 Lyroderma lyra
CGTATAAACTAAACATGATTCTCAGTTCTGTTCCAATTACCAAGGTACAATCAGAAGACAGATTTTAATCAGCTGGTTTGAAAAGTTAGTGATTTTTAACAAAAACCCCCTCCCCAAACAGGAAAAGGGTCCCCTCAGATAAGCTAGAGCAAAGCATACTTGCATTTGGAACCTAAGAATAAAGGTTTTATATGTGGGCCTCAATGCTGACTGCCCATCGTATTAACTTAAGTGCTCTCATGTGAGAGCCATGTGGCTCTGGTTTTGAAATATCCACTCCCTTTACTAGGTGATCCTAGACTCAAGTGAGACCAAAAACAGGAGAAGTATTGAGATCAGTGGCTCTCTCCAAAATTGCTGATTTCAGCTTTCAAAACAGCCTAATAAGTTCTACCTGAATGCACATCCTGTGAGGGCATAGGGTGGACAAGGTACAGAGATGCAACAAGTATGCTAGGGTCTTACGATCTCGCAGGAAAAAAACAAAACAAAACGGCATTAACCTCAAAAAATGCTTTACCAACCCACACTCTGGAAGTCCAGAGATCTGATGGACCCTTGAGTTCTTACTAATCTTAGTCTGGGCTATTGTTTTGACCACAGCTGGTATCTGCTTCACTATGAGCAGCCCATTAGAACTTTATTGCCTTGTAACTAGTTCTACTAAACAACAGGAACAGAGCTGTTTCAAATATTTAGAATTTTTTTCTCCAATTTACTAGCAATTACTTTGAAGCCAAGTGAGCAGCAGTTACAAGATAAACCGTTTGACACAATGTCTTCTTTTAAAGACATCCATCCAGGATATTGCAGGTTCAGTTCCTCAGTGTGGGGTGGGGAGTAAACAGGGATGGGGGCCAGGAGGTGTGCAGTGGAAACAAGTCCAGGGAGAATCAAATGGTGATTTCTGTTGGTGGAGGGCCTTGCATTCAATTTGTAGAAAATGCAAAACCTGTGAAGTGCAATAAATCCAGGTACAATAAATGTAGGTATGCCTGTAATGCTAATGTTATTATCCAGGGAGAAGGAAGAAGCTGGAAAGAACACAGAAGGACAAAAAATCAATTCAAACATGAGAACAACCTCCTTCTTCCAAATTCTGCCAGAGAGTTATTAAGCTTCTGGCTGATCCAACAAGACCAGAAGGGTAGGCCAGATGCAGTGTCCCTACAGAATTAAGCTGTGGCTTAATTGCGACCTTCTGTGACAGGTACAAGAACATTTTAACTGCACGCTGGGCTGATGCAACAATGCTATCTTATTAAAAGGAATTCCTTTTAATAAGAAAATATTGCTACCAGAGTCGCAAATGTGTACTATACAGTTTGTGGACTAAAACTTCAACTAGGTTATTCTGTACTCCAGTCTCCTCTAAGAGAGGAATATTATGTTAAATAGATTACACTAGCAAAAGGCAAAAAGAACATAATAGTTTCTTCACCTTTCCCTGAGATCCTGACCTCCTCTCTTCTCAAACTTCTACTTCCATCTCTGTGGGTAGGAGGACTAATCTAGAACAACCCAGGATGCACAGATGTAAGCACTTACTGTGCCTATCATGAAAGAATGCACTATTTATCATAACTATGACACAGAATATGAGAAAGATGAGGAAGAATGATTCCAGGTTAAAATAATGACCATTAGCAGCCAAATTTAATCTCAGGGACAACACACAGGCAAACAGAAACTGTCAAGGGCTTATTTAACATTTAAAAATCTTTGCGCTTCAGTGAGTAATAACTCTCCATTTTAAAGCTGAAAGAAGAGAAATCATTCTATTTTCTTCAGATCAGATACATTTATCTTATAAAATTGTTTTCACAACAAAATTTTAGTTGATGGAAGCAGTTTAAAAAAAAAAACCGCCTGTCACAAAAGCAAACAGACCCAGGAATCTCTCTGTACACACTCCACTCCATCTTGACTGTGACCTCCAATTACAAGGTGACTCCCATTTACCTGTCATAGGAATCTGATAGGGCTGAATCGATTGAGCTCATAGCACTGGGTAATGGAATGTAATGGTGCCATCAAACTTTCAACTCAACACGATATCAAATATTACTGATGTCTAAAGTGAAAAAAAATTACAGATTGGCTTAACTTATTCATTACCTCACATCTTCCTATTTCAAATTCATTGAAAGAATCTGTTTGCATCCTATCCCTACCGGCCATTTCTTTGAGGAATTTGCTGTAACATCACAATGTTCTTTTACATAAATTTCTACTCTCACAAATATGCCTGCTATTTATAACATGCTTCCTTTGAAAAGCCCTAAATTATTTAAACAGATCTATTTCACTTGCAACATCTTCATTAGTCAAAGATATGGGTGTCACCATCCTCCAGGAAGCATGGAAGAGAAGTGGTCTGTTTATCACCAGACACCCAGCTAACAGTGTATAAAAAGCAGGACCCATTCTAGTTCTTTCTCTTGGGCCATTATCATCTATATTCACAAAGAAAGGTCAGAATGCATGTGCTCATGTAACACAGTGGCTCTGCCGTGAATTCCCAGCATAGCTGATTCAACTAAATAATTGTTCCAAAGTCAATCTCCTCATGTTGTTTTCTGAAATAGATTTTAATTGTCCTTAATCAACTGACATGAATCACTAATTTTTCTAAACCATCTGGAATTCCAAAACTTTTAACATAAAAAGCACTTCAAGTGTTTTTTCAGAATGTTTCAGCAATTTTTACAACTCTTTTAAGCAATCCTAACTAGTACCAGTGCATACCAGATACCCACACACAACTCATACCTCTGTGTCCTGATGATGAATGACCACCAGATTATCTACAACATTCATGGCAAACTTCCCGATCTGATTTAACTTTAATATGTGCATCTTCTTATAGACACCTTCTCTGTAGAACAACAGAAAGGTCAAAAAATAAATCGACAAGTTTTAGTTCAAATTTTAAAATCAGAGAAAGAGGAAAGAAAGCATTAAGTATATGGTGGTAGATTATAGGGGACTACCTCCACTACTGTACTATTGGCTGTCAGAGAATGATGCCTTAGGAAGAGAGCATAAAGCTGTCTGTAGCTGACTAGAGAACAGACAGACTTCAGTCACACCTGGTTCTTTGAAATGTCTCCATTTGCAATGCTAAATTATCAGGCTATAGCTAAGTCAATCATGAAGCCATCACTACATGGAATATATCACAGCCTCTAAATACACTTGCAAACAAGTGCAATTAGACAAAAACAAAAGCCTATTATAAAGTTAAGTGAAAAGGGGGATGCAAAAGTAAATATAGTTTGATCATGATATTTTAAAAGACAAACACGTACTTACATATAATATCTAAAAATATTGAAAATACATGTTAATAGCTATGCTTGAATAAGTCCATTTTCTTTTCCTCTAATTTCTATATTTTCCCAGTTTGTACAATGAGTATATTCCTTAATCACAGCAAAATATAATCACTCTTCATTTTCAAACCTCTTCTAAGAAATGTGACCAGTTCCTACATGCACATTTCCATTCTAGTAGTTAGCACCGTGCTTGGCTTGCCATGGTAAGGGGGAACAAAAGGAAGGGGAATGGGTTCTCATTTCCACTTTGGCCAGGATTGCTCTCATTGTGTTTTCTAAACCATGTTTCCTTGGAAAAACAAAGGAAAGTGAGGGGTATTCTAACAGCTAAACATGTTAAAGTTTGGAAATCATTGTTTCAGGCTATAGAAGGATTAGAGGTATTTTAGAAGCAAAATTTTGGTATTTGTTGAATAGAGTCATAAGGGGTTCTTTCTATTAGTTTTTGTGATTAAAATTTTTATAAAAAAGTTTAAAAATTAATATATCTGCATTTCCAAGTGAAAATACACTTTTCCTACATAAGTAATTCAGTTTTATATTTGTTAGATAAAAGCTTAAATTATGTTCTTGTTTAGAACAATTAGGACGTATTTTAGCTAAAAATCATTGTTGATATATTGCGACTCACAGAATGAATGAAAAATTCTAACACTAAGATAGCCCAAAAAATAAATTGGTTAAATGTTCTCCTATTATCAGATTACAATGTTGGAAAAACTTTCCTAAAATTACAAAGCTAGTAAAATAAAATAATAAAAGAATGTCAAGACAACAATAGGCTTATTATATTCACAATCTAGGTACTAAACAGAAAAGGGAAGTCCTTGTTGTATGTCCCAAGGCTACCTAAGGAAGGAAAGGGCAGCCCTGGAGTGTTTATAACACACTTCTATTACTTCTTCTATCACCAAAAGCAATTACAAGAAGGAGTTCTCTCAAAGACACACATACATCATCCCCAACACAATGTCCCTCTCAGAAAGACTCACTTGAGTGGACTTGGGTGCAGCTGGTAATTCAGTCTCAAACTTGGGCAGCTTTGACATAGTGCCAGCCTATTGGGGGTATAAAGTCTTATGACAAGGTTGTTAAACCCGTTTGGTGTTTTAGCATTCCCTATGTAAAATTATCAAGGACATACATTCACTATGTCTTTCAATCCTTTCCAACATCACAGCATGTCCTTTAAGCACAGGGTCTGTGCCCAAAATGAATCATTCTTATAGGTGATGGGATAGTACAGTGTGCCCTCTATTGGTCAGAAGTGGTGAGGTTGTTATTAGCGGAACTTGCACCTTTGAAGAACTTGATACATTAGGATGCCAAAGGTAAAGGAGGCTTTCTCTTACCCTAAAATAAAAGGGCTATAGTACGTTGCCACATACTGTGGTGGACAGTAGAATGACAGCACTCTCAGGACAGTGCATGTACCAATTCACAATGATATTCCAACTTTTCAAGAGTTTCACACTTCATTTCTCTGGTAATACTTGAAGCAAAGTTCAAGAAACAATCTTCATTTAAAGAACAACAAAATATCAGAAGACTGACTATGTAAATTAAGAAAATAGGAAAAACCCAGTGCAACTAAAAATTATTTTATTTATTACAGCTACCAGTTATCAATCCTGGTGCTTAGTACTTTACAAACCTTAGCTCATTTACTCTCTCCACAATGCTGAGAGGTGGGCATCATTGATATTCAGAGCACATAAAGCTCAGAGAAATGAGGGAAACTGCCTCACCAGTGATGAAGTTATTGCCTCAGCAGGCCATTTCTCTGCAAAGCTCAGGTCTCAACCTCCACATTCTCAGGCACCACCCACCAAAGACCCAAAAGCAGCAACATTCTCACTCATCATGTAAATGAAACCCATACCCCCAGAGCCCCTGACTCTACAGTGGCGACCATCCATCCTGCACCACTGGCCTTCAGTCTGCCTCCATTTCTACTCCAGTTCACACTAAGTCTCAGAGCAGCTCCCTTTTCTAACAGGTGTGTTCAGGTGAGACTAACAGGTGAGACTCAGCATGCAAATAGAGTATTTTACAAACAAGTCACATTTTAAACATACTATAAATGTTCTGATACACTAAGGATCACCGAAAGTAGCCCCCAAGACATTAATGGTCATAAAACACTAAACTGAAGGACTGATGGGGAAGTCTTGGTGAGGAGGAATAAGTTTCTTAATAATTCAGGTATAATAAAATAAGGATGTGCCGGAGTCCCCCTTTTAACATTTCTTTTTTGTATGTGTTAGGGCAGTTGTTTATTTAGTTTTCTCTAACATTTCTTAAAGTTCTGAAGACCATCTGGGATGAGGTGATCAGCATGTACACACTTTTCCACTACAGAGAACATAAAGATACACTTTTAAATGATTGTCCCAGGGAACCCTTCTGTAATGCAATCAATCCTTTCCATGCTGTCTTATATACAAAATTTCATTTCTGTGTGTAAGGGAGCCATGTAAATTTTTTTTTCTTTCTGCTTGTTATTTCAAAGATTTTGATGACAGCCCTACAGCAAAGCACCATGGCATTAACTTCATGTTTGCTTAGAGGGGTGTATTTTCTCCATCTATACACTCTAAATTATACTGCTTTCATTAGGTCCAGTAGATTAAAACCTGAAAGAATCCTAACACCCTCTAGAGTAGCCCCACTTAAAGATCTCAGAAGCATGCTCAATAGGTCAGGCAGCTGAACATATGAAAAGATAAAGACACAGATGCATCAAAAGTAAACAATCAACAGAGTGAAATGGCAACCTAAGAAATGGGAGAAAATGTTTGCCAATCATCTATCTGATAAAGAGAGAATATCTAGACTATGTAAAGAACTCAGACAACTCAACAACAGAATGAAAATTACCCAACTAAATCCTGGACAAATGACTTAGACATTTTTCCAGAGCATTTACAAAAGGCCAAGAAGCCATGAAAAGATGTTCAGTATCACTAATAATCAGAGACATACAAACTAAAACCACAATGAGATATCATCTCATACCTAGTGGGATGGATACAATAATATAGAAAACAGCTAGTGTTTAAGATGTGAAAAATGGGAATTCATGTGCACTGTTGATGGGAATGTAAAATGTCATAACTACTATGGAAAACAGTATGCCATTTCCTAAAAAAATTACACATATCCAGAAGAAGTGAAAGCAGGGTCTCGGAGAGATAATTACAGCCATTTTCAGGGAAGCATTATTCACAGTATCCAAAAGGTGGAAGGAACCCAAGTGTCCCTCATTGTAAGCATGGATAAATAAAATGTGGTAATAAACACATAATGGATTATTCAGCCTTAAAAAGGATGGAAATTGTCTCACATACTACAACATACCATGTGAACCTTGAGTATCTTTACTAAGTGAAATAAGTTGGTCACAAATGACAATTACTGTATGTGTCCACTTATTTGAGGTGCTCAGAGTCGACAAACTCATAGAAAGAAAAGTCATGGTTACCAGCAGCTGGAAGAGAGGGGAATAGGAAGTTATTTAATGGGTATGGCATTTCAGTTTTGCAAGATGATTAAGTTCTGGAGATCTATTTTACAACTATGTGAATGTACCTAATACTACTGAACTGTACATTTAAAAAGAGCTAAGATGGTAATAAATTTTATGTTATGTGATTTTTACCACAATCGCTTTGCTTTGTGGGGGGTAGTTCCTTGGCTGGGAATCAAACCCAGTCTGTGGCATTGACAGCGCCAAAGCTTAGCCACACCACAACAGGGAAAACTCCACAATTGCTTTTATTTAACATGAAGAGGCAGTTCACAAAGGAGGAAATACACAAATACAATACACAACTGAAAACATGCATACCTCCCTAGTAATGAAAAATATCAATTAAAATGTCTTTCTACCTCTTAGATTGCCAAATACATGTAGATTTATAATACCCAGTTCCAGCAAAGATATGGAAAATGGCCTTTCATACATGGCTAGTGAAAGTGCAAACCTCTGGAAGAAATATATGAATATCTGTTCAGTTTTTTAGATGTTCATTTCTACACTGTAGTTCCCTTCTAAAAACTGCCTCACTCTAGAATATAAAGATATGTGTACAAACATGTTAATTAGGGAATTGTTCATAATCCCAAAAAACTGATAACCAAATATTAATCAACAAGGAACTGGTTAAATAAACAAGTAGAGCCACACAGTAGAATAAAACTCAGACTAAAATGTGAAAAGATGTCTAAGACACACTTCTAGGGAAAAACAAACAAACAGCCCCAAGATTACACATACTATTCCCATTTTTGTAAACAAGTAATACTAATAGTAATCTTTCTGTGTGTGTAGAATAAAAATGCAAGAATATTCACCAAAATGCTAATAATAGTTATTTCTAGGGATTATGAAGGACTTTTATTTTTCATTTACCTTGGTAATGTTTGAACTTTTATAAAAATATGTATTGCTTGTAATGAGAAAAAAGGAATCAAAAATCAAGCAAGAGACTAAAGCTCTTGAACAGTGGTTCTCAACGTGTGGGTTGTGACCCCTTTGAACTGTATTAATTGGTTGCAGCATTAGGAAGGTTGAAAACCACTGCTCTAGAATATTAAAATATATTTTTAGTGATAAATACACAAAGATGCTAAACTATTAGTACAAACTTTTCTCCAGCAAACCTAAGTGATAAATAGAATACCTGGTAAAATTCAATTCCATGATGTGTAATGAAGAGAACTTCAATAGAGCTGATCCAGCAGAATCCCAATATGTTGGCATTCTTGGTCTAAAAACAAAAATCATAGCAAGATTCTGTAATTAGAAAAAATGTGCAAATATCTTGAAAAGCTGAAAATATTGTTTGTATTATTCTCTAATATAAAAATTCCTTGTTAGGAAACCAAACTTTCTTTTAAATACAGTCTTCCTGGATCTTCACCTGTAACACTTCACTGAAGCATCTGATTCTTAATTCCTCCTAGTCAACAGAAGGAAAAGCCTGAGTTTTGCAGAAATGTAACTGACAAGCATTCACAAATATCAATTTCTACCTTTAGGAACTAAAGGAAGTTGATACTCTTAAAGACATTATAAAAACTGGAATTATAAAAGCAGGAAGGCCTAGTGATATTAGAAAGAAAAGATAAAATACTGCCACTCATCACAACATAAATGGGTCTTGACATTATGCTAAGCAAGGTTAAGTCAGACAGAGAAAGTCAACAACCATAACTTCACTCTTACGTGGGATATACAATTGAAAGTAAGAAATGGGCAGGACAAACAAACAAAAGAAATAAAAACTTAAAGACAAAGACAACAGTTTAGTGGTTAACAGAAGGAAGCCTAGATGAAGGTGGTAGAGGAGGGACAAGAGGGTCAAATATATGGTGACAGAAGGAGAACTGGCTCCAGGTGGTGAACACAATACAATACATAGAGGATGTATTATAGAAATGTATACTTTAAATCTTTATAATTTTACTAACCAACGTCATCTCAATAAATTTATTAATTTTTTTTTAAAAAGTAGAAAGGTCTAAAGCTTCTTGGGAAGTTTTGATCAAAATGGCTTTGGGGGCCTTGAACCCACATGCATGACTCACTTGTTGACAGCCATGTTCTGAGCCAGAGGACAGACAGGGCTGTGACAATGGCCTCTGCAGCACACAGAGGAGCTGGAGGTCTGTGAATGGTTCAGTTATTTGTCAGATATGCCTTTTCTCAGAGCAGATCCCACCGTGAACTCTGGTTATCAAAACCATTACCAAGATGCCAAAGCTGTACCTCATCTACTAGCAGCATCTGCAAAGCTTCTCATCTGCCACATTGCCACTTTTGGCTGAGCCCCTTCTATCCTAGTTTATTATGCCCAGGAAATCTAATTAATATGGATTAGAACCTACACCCAAATAAATGAAGAGAAAGCACACAACAAGGACTAATTGAGGAAAGAAAACATCACCAGGAAAGGGAACAAAACCTCCTCTTTTACAAACCCATCAAAGGATCCAGAATGTTTCCCAGATGTACGAGCCCACTGGGGAAGTACTGGGGTGACAGGATGAGAACAGCCACAAAACACTGAGACCTGCTAGGTGTGTAACACAAGTCATCCATTCACACCTCCTAACTCCATCTTATAGATGAAAGAACAGTCTTTATAAACTCACTAAAAATTGTGCTAAGTCACAAAGCCAACATGCAGCAGACTGCAGCATAAAGCACAGGATGCCTCCAAGTCTGTGCTCTAAAGTACCACCCTACCCTGCATCTCCACGATGTCACCATGTAGTTACAGGCCCACCACCCGGGAAAGCATCCGGGCCCACACCTTACACTCTTGATTGTATTCCAGCTGAGAACTATCCAGGATAAAATAAGAAAATTCCTGAAAGAAAAAGAAACAGCACAGAAGGAGAAACCTGGGTTATAGCTCACTGCCAACCTACTTTGATATACAACAAAACCAAAGGAAAAGACAAATTTTAAAACTGAGCAGGAAATAACGGGCAAAAACCCAGAGAGCAATAAGAACAAGTCCAATTTGGACAGTCTGCCTTTTTAATAGCAGCATGTTGAGAATTAAAATTTTTAAAAACAGTTAAGCCAAATATTCAGTTACAGTTTAAAAAGTGATTCTTAAAATTTACTTGTCAAATGATCGATTTCAGTGAAATGTATTGCTCTATGTTTTACAAGATGTTTTCCAAAAATGATAGCATTCAACACTAACATAAGAAACAACCAAAGGTCCCTGTGACAGATGACTGGATAAAGTGGTACATATACACAATGGAATATTACTAAGCTGTAAGAAAAGATGAAATATTGCCATTTGTAACAAAATGGATGAACCTGGAGATCATCATGCTAAGTGAAATAAGCCAGACAGAAAAAACAAAGAACTGCATGATTTCACTCATATGCGGAATATAAAACTGAAAGCAAAGAAAAAAAGAACTGAACAAACAAATAACCCATGGACACAATCGTTAGTTTAATGTTTATTTGGGGACGAGTGGGTTAGGGAGGGGAGAATGGGGAGGGGGTGGGAGAGGAGGGGGGGAAGCTAAATATAAGGGGATGAAAAGAGGGGTCACATTAGGTGGTGAACTTATTATGCATCAAGTTGACAATGCACTTTGGAATTGTATGCCTGAAACCTATGTAATCCTTGGTAACAGATGTCACCCCAATAAGTCTAACAATAAAAATGAATTAAAAAAAAAAAAAAGAAGAAGAAGAATTCTGCCTGTTTCTCAACAGCTTTTCCTCTACACATGACGATGGTGAATATTTATAAAGGCTAAAATGCCAACAAGCTGCTCCAAATTTGATATCTGCTCCTGTTACATCAATCATTCAAAGATGAAATAAGGGAGTTCCCTGATGGTGTAGTGGCTTAAGTCTTCGGCGCTGGCACTGTCAACGCTGTGACCTGGGTTCGATTCCCAGCCA
>PVJL010021297.1:0-10790 GCA_004026885.1 Lyroderma lyra
ATGAAAACAGAGGAATTTATGGCTGGATTTTTTTCCAGACAGCCTTATATGACATTTAACTGACCTTCTACACTAGGTTCTATTTGGCAGAAAATTTCTCTGCAAGACCAAAATGTCCCTTCTTCAAAAAGATGGCAAGTTTTGCTCAAAGCCTGCCTGCCACAGGCCAGTGGATTTATACCCTAAATGCCACAGAACAACACTCCCAAAAAAGAGGTTTCCTCCTGCCCTATGGAGAATGCCTGCTGTCTTTGGTGTCTTTACTGCCTTTCATCTCAGAGTCTTGGGAATTCCCCCAAATGCCTTAATGTGTCTCACAGAACCCCACTCTCTCTGCTTTATAGATAAGGAGACAGAGGCCCTCTGGAACCAAGGAATTCAGCAGAACTGAGGGACTTGCCCAAACCACATTCTAGACCCTTCCTCTTTTGTAAGTTGTATGACGACACTCTGCAATGGTGCTTTGTTTTGTTTGCAGACTGTGGATGGTTGTGGAATTAAGTCCAAGGAGATGGATGGGCAGCTGGTGTGAGGTGGCGGCTGCTCCAAACCATCCTGGCTCAGAGTAAATGGCAGGAAATGAGAGAAAGTGCACCCTTGTCCACAGCATCTGGGCACAGACATGCCAGGGTCTCTGCAGGGCACCCCAACGTACCCACATGTGCTGTAGAGTGTCTGGAGGCCAGCCAGCCTGCAGGACTTTGCTCTGCTCCATGACGGGATCCTCAAGAGCACTGTGAGCCTCTGGCCTGCTGTCCTGTGCTCACAGGTTACCAGGAAGTGGCTGCCTATGCCCGCCGCCCTGGGGTCTGGCTTTGAAAGCAGCCATGGGCCCAGGGTCATCTGAAGGTGGGCGCTCCAGGTGGGCAGTGCAGAAAGAATGCTGCTTCCACAGCCGGGGGCTGTGAGTAGCTGGCCAGGGCGAACATGTTTCACTACAACCTCCCTGCCCTGTGGGACAGTAAGATCCCCAACTTCTCCAGGCCTCCAGGTCAATGTGCTTCAAGCAGACATTGTCAATGCCGGAGAAAAGGCAAAGCAACATCTGGCAGCTTTTTCGGCTGGTGGTGGATCACGTTGGAACCAGGGGTGCTGAACAGCCTTTTGCTTTGTTTAGTCCACCACATGCGTATGGAAGTGCGGACACCACTGACAAAATTAAATCCTTTCCTTTATTTGTTCTCTTTTAGCTCCTCCCTCCTCGATCTGGTTGCTTTTCCTGACCCCCAGCCCCACCCCTCAGTACCCATCTCTCATTGATGTGAATGGAGTCTTGGCTGGTGTCCACGGACGGTGGGCCAAGCTTGGCACCACCTCAGACATACAGAACGTCCTCAGCATCTTCTGCATATTTATATGAAGGTGAGTTCGTTTCCATTTGGCATTCTATAATAGTAGCCCTTATGGACTTATTAGCCAGGTTGGGATAAGAGAGAGGGAGGGAAGGAGAGAGAGGAATCCAATATCTCATTTTCTTCCTGTGGAATATTCTGCATTACTTTAAAATAACTGAGTTTTTAAAATTTCTTCTACACAGTTTAGTCAACTTCAATATACTCCATTTACTATACAATTTTACTTACTAGCTCAGGTAATTGAAATTTTGGGTTCTAGTTTCGAAAAGGTACATTTGGTCAATGGAAATAAATTTCCACAGGAGATGAAGGCATATATTTGCGAACCAACTTTATTTAGCCCCATGAAGATGGATCTTGGAATTTCTGCTTTACGTTTATGGACAAGAAAAACAGTGAACAGAGATGACACGATACCACACCTGCAGACAGGCTGGGATTCATCCTGTGTGGCCAGCCATCAGATTTTGAAGGAAAATTTTTATTGATATAAAACATATGATAACCTCAGTATGAGGGATCTTTGACGGCATGATGTAATTCAGAGTGCACATTTTTAAACACTGTCATATTATTGTTGCTGAGAGGGACTAGCCATCAATTACAAATTAGAGCTTTGCTTTATTTCAAAGTTTCCAGGATGTTATGAATACTGCTTTGTCCTTGTGCTTTTACATGCACTGGCCCTGGACTTTTGTCTTCCTTGATTTCCAAACTGATAAAATATGTAGTCATCAGCGATACAAGGTGACAGGCAGTTTGTCCCTGAGGCAACTTACCTGTGGTGGCTTCTCCTTCATTGCCTATTCCTCACAAAGGACAGAACATTCAGTGTTCCTGACAGCTAAGCCTCTTACTAAACCCTCTCCCACACAAAACTTTAGGCTCAGAATCTGAAAAAGATCTCTTTCGTCATACTGTCCTGAGTGTCTCTTGCGCTGTCCTTCCCACCATCATCCCAGCTAAACCCTTCTGAAATGCAGCCCCTTGTTGCGGATCTCTAAAATTTCTTTGCCAGGCAAACCTGAGATTTAGTGGGGGGAAGAGTAGCAAAAACATACCACAAGAGGAAGGGAATACACAATTGTGATGTTCAGCAAAGCTCTGTAATCAGTGTTTCAAAGACGGAGGAAAACAACTCAAAATATTAACTGGCGAGCGTCAGAGTTGTTCTTCAGAGAGCTGAGTGACACAAAACAAAAAACATTGTAATTACCTGCTATTAAATTTAATACTCCAAACAGATGGTGTTCCATTTCCACCCCCAAATGGGTTGCTCACCTGACTGGAAAATCATTTCTGAGCCTTCACCCCAAACCCAGTTGCCTAACTTTCTTTGCATCCAAATGTGAGTTGGTTTGCTTCCCTACTTTGGAAATCTGGCCATGAAATCATCCTACTTTCTTCTGCTTGGTACTTAAGGGTCAAAAGTTAACCATTTTATTTATTTGAAGAATTACTTTTACATTGAGTGCCAAACTGTCAGGAAATGAAGGATCTGCTAAATTACTGTGGTGTTTCCTACATTACCTTTTGGTTTTAGATTCTTGGAGGCACTTATCTGGGTTTCTCTAAAAAAGATTCACACAGCTTTCATTCTAACTTCACCTTCTGGTACATTCCTAAGGACCCCGAACAAACCTGCAGCTCCAGTTAGCTGGTTTGAGGCTGTACAGCCTTGAATTGGCACAGGGCAGAATTCAGCAGTTCAAGCTCAGCTCCACCAACAGGCATACTAGTGAGCATGGTGGGGTTTCTTCATAAAAAAAAAAAAAAATACAGAGACATTTAAGAAATCATCTGAAGTTCTAATTTAAATCCTCATTGAAACCATGTGAGGCAGAAATAAATTCACCTTAGTTTGACTTTGAAAATATTTTATTTGAATAGTAAATAGTTATACAGTTGAAACAGTTCTATTGAAGCTTTCTATAAATAGCTAACAATTAAGAAAATAATGTATGTAGAAAAGAGATTGCATTTAAAAGTAAGAGCTGTCGGTTGTACAAGGGCCTCGGGGGCCCTCCAAGCAGAATAAAATGGTAGGTTGTCTGTAATTCGCTCAGATAGGTATAAAAGTTAAAACTTTTAGCAGATCCCTTTAGAAAAAGGCTCTCTTCTAAAATGCACAGTGAAATGTCGAGAGTGGTGGGAGGAGGGGAAGCACACACACAAAAAGATCTGCAATCAAATAATATCTTAATTTTCATAATTAATATAAATAAATAAAGAATAAATAACAATTACTCATAAATCAACATATACATTTAGAGGGAACTCATATAATCCTACCTCAACAAAGGCAATCAAACCAAAAAGTCTTATGTGAAGTATTGAGGCAGTTCCTACAGCATCTTCTCAAAATTCCCTTCCCTCCCACCGCCCCCCCCCCCAAAAAAAAATCCCAAACAGACAACAAACAGTTCAAGGCATTTGTGGCTATACTAAAGAAAACTCTTTTTAAGCAATTTGATTTGTTCACATACAAAAAGGTAAAGCCAGACTCCAGCAGTTCACAAGCCATAATAAAGCTAATCGTGTGGGAAGTTCAATTTACAGCCTGTGAAATATAAAGGCATTTATTCCTCAAGATTCACCCAAAACAACCCGTACGCTACATACACAGAGAGCAGAGAGTGTAGGCGAGAGCAAACCGCACTTCTAGACCATGAACACAGCGAATACTAGCAAGAAAAACAGCTCTCCACTCCAAGGGGAGGCTTCCAACCACGAGACAAACGCGTACAGCTTTTCTCCCTTGTACAGAAAAGAGATTGGCTTCGGTTGCACCAAGGGGGATAGGGGACACAACGCAAAGGGGGGGTCCAAAGGGAGTCACAACGAGAGGATTGGGGTTACCGTCACACCACACCGAGAGAAGCGGAGACAACACTTTCACCGGGGTGGGTGCTCCCGGCGAGGAAGCGGGTATGGGGCGCGCAAGGCGCGCTCTCTTCGTGGGTCTCCAAGCGAAGGCACAGTTCGGGGGACCGGGATGGAGGGCGCGCTCTAGCAGGCTGGACGCACGGGCACCTGCAGGAGGATCACCTGTCTGTTCTCAGAAGGGTGGCATTTGTTGATGTGCCGCGTGAGGCCAGGCGAGCTATAGAAGGTGGCCGGGCAGTACTTGCAGGGGAACACCTGGGCGGCGTGCAGGAGGCGCAGGTGGCGCTCCTGGGCGCCCTTGCTGGGGAACGTCTCCCCGCACACCGGGCACAGGTGGCATTCGGCGGACGCACTCAAGCCCAGCATGCCGTCCGCCTCGCCGTCGCCGGCCGTCTCCTGCGGCGCCTTCTCGTCGGGCCCCGGGTACAAGGCCAGTAGGTCCTCGGCCGGGGGCGCGGGCGCCGTGCCCTTGGCCTGCAGCGCCTGGTGGTGCGCCAGCAGGTGCTTGCGCAAATAGGCCTGGCGGCGGAACTTCTTGGTGCAGTGGTGGCACTCATACAGCCCGTCCTCGGAGCCCGACTCCGACACGCCGCCTGGACTTGGCGTGTCGCGGTCGCTGCCGCCACCCGACGCCTCCCGCGCCTCAGCCCTGGCAGCGGTTTCGGGCTCCGACGCGCGGGCGGCGGCGGGGGCAGGGCGCGGTTTGTGCCAGCGGCGGTGCGAGGCCAGGTTGGCCGGGCAGCTGAAGACCTTGGCGCACTCGGGGCAGCGGTACTCCACGCGCACGATGCGCGAGCACTTGTGCTGCGCCAGCGCGAACGGGTCGGCGTATTCCTCCTTGCAGAGCTGGCAGATGAACTCCCCCAGCGGCCGCGCCGCGCCCCCTGCGCGGCCCCGTGGCGCCTCTACCGGGCCCTCCTTGATCTTGAGCCCCAGTACAGGCGACGTGGTAACCTCGTCCTCGAAGTGCAGCTTACGGATGGCTTTGGGCTTCTTGGCGCCCGGGGCCTTGGCTACCTTGGCGGGCAGCTCGGAGGCGGCGGCGGGGGGCGCGGGACGCTTGCCCGGGGGCCGCAGGGAGGCGGCAGGGGGCAGCAGGGGGCCGGACCCTGGACCGCGGGCTGCCTCGGAGCCCGCTGAGAACGCCGTGCCCATCTTGAGCTCGGCGGGTGCGAAGAGTAGCGGGTCGCCGCCGCAGGTGCCGCCGCCACCCGCGGCGTTCCCTCCGCCACCGCCGCCGCCACCTCCGACCAGTGCGGTGGGCGTGGGGAACGATTCGGCCGAGACCGGCGAGCCGAGGTTGAAGCTGCGCTCGAAGTACTTGTGCTTCTCGTGCTCGCGGCTCACGGGCCGCGTGGGGCTGTAGAGCGGCGCAGGGTGCGCTGCCTCGGGGTTGCCGAAGTGCGCGGCCCGCGGGCCCGGCTGGGGTGGCGGCGGGCCCGGCGCACAGGCGAGCGCGGCGGCGAGCGCCGCATGGGCGCGCTCGGCGCCTGGCTGCTGCAGCGTACCCGGTCCGGGATTCGGCGCGGGGTGCTCGGCTCGGGCGCCCCCGCAGCCCGGCGAGAGCAGCAGCGCGCGGTCGCCGTCCTCGCCTCCGCGGACCCGGTAAGACACGGGCGTGGACTTCTTGCTGCGCTTCACTAGGAAGCCGCGGGGCATGTTGGCGTGGCGCGAGGACGAGGCACTGGCTCGGTCCCACCTCTGTGCCGGACCGCGGCGGCCTCAGTGTCCCCGGCCCATGGCCCGGGCGCGGCGGCTGCGGGACTCGCGTGTCGCCGGCGGCGGCTCTGCTCGGCTCTGCGCCCTGCACGCGCGTTCCTGTCCCCGGGCCCGGAGCCGCTCCCTTTTAACGGGGGGAGGGGGCCATTGTTCTCGCCTCCCGCTTTTCCCGGAGCCAATCAGCGCGCCCGCAGCTCCTTCGCCGGGTAGGGTGGGAGGGCGGCGGGGCGGCAAAAAGGGGGCCTAGACTCGAGGGTCGCCCGGTAGGTGCGGCAGATGTACCTGGCGCGGGGCCCCCGCGCGCGCCCCGCTGCCGCCCCGCCTGGCGCAGCCGCCCCGCCCGGCCCAGGCACACGCCCGGCCCCGCCTCCCTTCACGGTCTGCTGCTCCTCTATGGCAAGGCGCACGTGCCTGGGCTTTGTGTCTCTCCTCCGGGGGGCGCGGAGCAGCCAAATGGGCCCGTCCATCAGCACGACAATGCACGTCCCCCTCCCGCACGGGGATTACCCGCGGGTCGCGAGCAAAATAGCAACAAAGGAGAAGAATGGCCCCAAATATGTCAGGAGGCTTCAATTCGCGAGCCGGAGCGGAGGGGAAGTTGGGCGCGCTGATTGGGTAGGGGCGGTGGTGGCCGCAGCAGGCGCGGGGGAGATCTGCGTGCGGCTGCCGGGGCGAGAGCGGGGTTAAGGGAGGCGCAGGAACTACCCGTGGTGTCTGGGAAGTAATCAAGAATTGAAAATAGCTGCAAAGCCCGGGCCGCCCGAGAGCCCCAGCCCGTGGGTGCTTGGACGGGTGGTCCGCGGGGCTCAGGATCCAGGCGAAAGCGGGACCCCGGGAGGATCTGGCCTTCTGGCTGCTGCCGAGGGAGATATTCGTGTCCGCAGCCTGGGCGCGCCCCGGGGCCTCGGGACGTTTGCTCTGGAGTTTGAGAAGCAGTTGGCAGCGCACTTCCTCAATCACCAGCAGACCCTGCGCGAAAGGGGTGGGGGGCTAACTGGGCTGGGTTCCAAAAGGTACTTGAATTTCTGAACTTTTTTTTTTTTTTTAAGTTCCCCGAGGCTTAGAGCTTGGCATCCTCGGAGGGGAGCGGTGCATGCCGCGGGGAGCCTCCGCGTCGCCTAGGACTGGGTTGATTCGGGCGGAATTGAGCAAAGCCTGAACCCCAGGTCAGCTGCGTGCGCCCCAGTGAAGTTGGTTTCCGCTCTCCTTGCGCCGCCTCATGCATTTTCATTCGTAGCCGGCATTTTGTCTGCGGGTTGACATCAGATGCTAAATCAAGGGCTCCAATCAAGGCGCTTCGGAATAAAGGGGCCGCCTGTCTGGGCGCGGGCCCCCCCGGAGCCGTGCCCCCTTCACCTTTGTGAAGGAAATTAACCTCCCACTATAGAGCGCTGGTCGCGGCCAATCTGGACGCAAAAGCGACGCGTGCTGCCGGCCGGGGCGGGGGGAGGGGGGCAATCTGTCCACTGAGGCAGACTGCGGCCTCGGAGAGGAAGAGCCGCCTCCCCTCAATCACCAGGAGAAGACAACAGCGAAGATTCACCCCGCCCCAGCACCCGGGTTTGGACCCAGACGGGGCCCTTTGCCTCTATCCTCTTAGCCCAGCCGCAAGGAAGCACAAAAGGCAGCATTTCTGAAGACGGGACAGAACCCCAATAGTGTACAGTGGCCCTGATGGCCCATCCCTGGGGAGCAAAGAGCAAAGCCACCTAAAATGTGATATGTTGTAAGGAAAATGTCCCTTTTCTTGAAAGAGAAGGAAACGGACATTTTTCTGCAAAGCTCTGTGCAGCCAGATTTTGCTGAGTTTTGCTTATGTTTCATTCCACTGGAGGTATTTAATGGTTTTTTGGATTTTCCCTCTGAAAATACCCTGGCGTGGAAATTAAACAGAATTTTAAAATAGAGCCCACATGAGTAATAAATTGCAATGAGACAGTTGTTAGAGTTAGCTCATCAAGTTACTTAATCAAAGGGAAAAGATATTTGATGATTTTGTTTGTGATATGCTTTAGACTCACAGACTGAAAAGAGAATACATATAACGGGATCAATTTTGAAAGCTTTCACCTTCGTTTTTAAAATGCTAAGTGAAATGAATGCTAGTTTTGAGAAAAGTTAGCCATCTTAAAACGAGTTTACCTAAAATTTATAGATATGTTTCAACCTAAAAGTAACTGATGTTATTTCCTTGCTCCTTGGAGCGCTGATTAATGCTGCTGATGAAATTAAAGTGGGAAAGGAATTCCGGGACAGCTTTGGCCAATTTTATTTTCTAATCACGAATCCCATCTGGATTGTGGAATAATAGGGCGGGGGGCTCGGCCGGCGATCCCCCACTGACTGCGGGGTATTTGGTCTTGCATGTGTAACACTCCTTTTATTCAACAGATAACAGGGAGTTAGTCACCTTGTGAATTCTTTAAAAAATAACAACACCCATAATTGTAAGGAGGGAGGGGCGGGAAGGCAAAGCCAAACCAAAGCCCTGCCTGAATGCAGCGAATTCAAACAGGGCTCTGAATGGAGCCTAGAGAATCTATTGAACATGAGTGAGTAACTGAGATTCAATGAATCCGTTTCTTTTTTCTTTATTTGTGGATTCTAGTCTCGCCAGCGAAAATGAAATCTGCTTTCAGACGGGTACGGTCAAAATAAACGGGAACTTGAAAGGTACAAGTATTAGAAACTAATTTTAGAGCCCAGGGCCGGGAAGAAGCAGGCTGCGCGCGCAGCAGCGACCTCTAAGGAACGGCGCTCTTGCACGCGATCGTGGGTTTCCGGTGTTTTCTGCGCGGTTCTACTTCTCGGAATCTGCGCGCCTGCGGGGATGGGGACATGGAGTCGAGATATTTGTCTCCCTCTAAGGAGAGCAAAGCGCCGCCGCGCTGCGCCCCAGCTGCCGCCCTTTGCGCGTTGCTATTCTGAACGCGGGCCGCGTGGAGCTGGGCTGCGGAAGCACGGAGCACTGATGCGACCCCTCCAGGGGAGCTTCACGGGCGCCGCAGAGCACCAGGGTCCAAGGCAGGGCCCGAAGTGTCTTTCCCAGGTCCCGCGGCTCCTCCCTTTCCCGTGGGGTCCTGGCCCGCGCTTTGCCAAAACGCGGAGACGGCCTCTGCCGCTTCTTGTCCTTGCAGACCCGGTTGTGGATTCTTCTTTGACGGCCGCAGAGCGGGAGGCCGCAGGCTCTCTAAATTCTCCTGCCCTGGTGTCCCAGGTTGCCGTCGGGGAGCCCGCCGGGGTTCACTGGGACGCGCCCAGCCCAAGAGCGTAGCTCCAGGAGTTTCTAGAAAGCACGAAGCTTGGACATATGCACTAAAGCGGAGAATTTCAGGCTAGAAATTGCCCCGTGGGGTGTCGACGAGTTCAGGCGTCCCCTGAGCTCCTGAGAAGCCAAGGACAAGAGGGGCCTCAATCTCACCGCGCGGCGCGGGGCGCGTTTGGAGACGCCAGGAAGAGGAGAGCGCGAGTTGTCAGCGCCTTGCCCCCGCCCCCTCCTTCCTCTGTTGCGGACCCCGCGTTTGCCTTCACAGAAGCCCCCTCCTCGCCCAGGAGCCACGGCCGGGCCTGAACTGCGCGATGCCGCCGCGGTGCCAAGTCTTCAGGTCCCAGAGGCGCCCGCGCCGCCGTGCGCGCTGCACGCCGCCCTCAGCCCGGCGCGGCTTTGTGTTTGCAGGAATGAGGGCTGGTTCGTCGGTCCCAGGGGCACGCGAGAGACACGCGCGGCCCGCCGCCCGCCGCCCCGCGCGGCCGCCCGGCCTCCGGGCGCCTTCCGGGCCTCCGCCCGCGGGCCGTCGCCTTTGTTCGGCACATTAGCATAAAGCTGCCACGGATCTCCCGTTTAAATAATTCCGCACAAAAGGGGAGTGCATGAAAGAAAGCGAACAAGGGAGCGTCCGCGGGGCCGCGCCGGCCGCAGGAGCCGCCCCGCTCCAGCGCGGCCCTCCCCGCGCGTCTCAAGTGCCCCCGGCAATCTGCTGCGCGCCCATTATTCGGCCGGGGGCCGACGGGGTGGCTGCAGCCCCTTTTATCCTCCCGAGTGGGACGTCGGGGCCACCGCGCGCTCCTTCAAGTGCCCTCGGGGCTGTTTGTTTTTGCCTCGGGTGGGACCCTCCGGGCCGGGAGGTGGGGTCAGAAAGGTCCTTGGGCCTGGCCATGGGAAGGGTTGTATCGGCAAAAACTGGCAAAGGCGAAGCTAGAAAATGCGAGAAAGTCATGAACAGTGCCCCGGAGAGCTGGGGTGGCACTTAACGGACCGGAATGACACTGACCGTGGGGCACACAAAGGCACGCTTGCGCCGCTGAGGTCAGGGCCCAATGCCCTGCCCGCCTGCATCACGGGAAAGGCCGCTGCGACCCCGGGGCTCGCCTGTCCCCGCCACCCCCGGCGTGCACCCCCGGGCAGCCAGGCTCCTGGCCGCACTTTTCGCCTGGGCCTGGCTCACCCCCTTTCGTGTTCCTGCTCTCGGTTTGGGGGTTTGTGTTCTCCCCCGCGCCCTGTCTCTGTCTCCTTGTTCTCTCTCACTTTCTCCCCTCACTCTCCTCCTATCCCCTCCTGTCTCCCCTCTTCTCTTTCCCACCCTTTGCCTCTGTCTCTCCTTCCCTCGGTTCTGATCTCCCCCCTTCTTTCTCCTCCCCTTCCTCTGCCCCTGCCCTACTACTCACCCTTCCACCTCTCTTCCCAACCCTTTCACCTCCCCTCTCTCACCTCCTCCCTCCCAGTACCCCCACACTCTGACTCCTTCCCGCAGCCTGCCCCCCTTTTCCTCCCAGGCTTTCTCCCCGCTTCTCTCTCTCTTCTCCCCTCTCCCCTCTCTCCCCTCTTCCCCT
>PVJL010021298.1:0-10790 GCA_004026885.1 Lyroderma lyra
AAAAAAAAAAAAAAAAAAAAAAAAAAAAAAAAAAAAAAAAAAAAAAAAAAAAAAGAAATAAAAAAAAAAATAAAATAAAGGTCAACTGGTCCATCTGATTCATTTTATGGATGAAACAAACAGATCCAAATACATTTTAAAAAGTGAACAATAAAATATATAGTTTAATTGCAACAAAATTGGGCACAGAAGACAAAGCTCTGGGTTTCTAGCCTGCAACTATTTTCTCTATACCAAGTAGATTTCCTCAATAACCCAGGAACATGTGGATCACTAATTAAATCTAAATTACCAATAGCCAGCAAAGCTGTGTTTTTAAAAACTAAGTTGAGCGTTTTAATTGGAGAATATCTTGGAAAAGACAGAAAAGAATTCTTTGGTTATATTTGGCATTGATTCATTGATTCATTCCTAAGAACTTACATCTAAAGTAAAGCTATTGAAATAAAAGAATAGAAAATGAGACCTTAAGAAAAATTTTAAAAATCAGAGTTATTTAGCCTGAAAAAAAAAGTAATGAGGGAATTCTTTAGCCTTTAGGGATCAAGAGGTCTCTGACAATTTGTTCTTCATATCTCTAAAAGACAGAAAAACCAGAAAAAATAGACTTGAACATCAAACATAAAAGATGAAGTTAGATGTAAAGAAAAGGTACCTGATCTGAAGGTCTAATACACAGAGAAAAAGGAAGCTGCAAAATACAATAGATTGTCTTTCTCTTTCAGTCTTTATACCAAGGAATCCATACCTTTTCCAGAAGTCTTATAGACCTGCCTGGAATTGAAAATTCTTTTAAAAATTCTTCCCAATTTTGGAAGATTATTCCAGACCTAATACCAATGCCCTGTTGATATTACAAATTCAGGGGAGAAAAAAATAATTTTTAAAAATGTGACATAATTTTTTTTAAGTGATTAGAGGCAGTGAGATCAGACATTCCCACAAGATAGGGGTCTCTAAACTGAAAGAGCTAATAAAGTATATTGTTTTACAAATGGCCACTTTTTTATTCAAGGATAAACAAAAGTTTGCAAAGGATCCATATTGGTTTTTCAAGCCTTTTCATGAAATCTCCATAGTCTTCCTGTTCCCACTGTCTCTCCTTCTCTCTCTCCTGAATTATCATCCCTCAAAACAACACTTGGTTGTTAATGAATCTCTGAATTATAATTGAGAATGGCATAAGTCCTTGGTTCTGAAATCTGAACATAGAATAATCTGGAAAGTTGAAAACAGAATAGAAAACCCAGGTCACATTCTGGAAATTCTGACTTAGTAAGTAGAAAGTGGAGTCCAAGCAGTTGTAAGTTTGAAAAACTCTCCAGGTGGTCTAATGTCTAGGATCTTTTGAGGACATAGGGAACTTTCAAATCCGCAGTGAATTTGAGATGTGAAATTTCTGATGCAGGTTGTCAGAGAAATAATTCTGGGAATTTCATCCTCCAATTGTTCCACATCGACTCCACTTTGTCTTCAGACTTGATAGTGACTTTGGATTTTCAAAGATAAGTTTTGCCATTGCATGGGAGTAACTCCATGGAAAGGAGCAAAACCTCAAATACCTAGGACATGTGGTAGCATCCTTTAGAAAGGATGTAAAACATAAAAGGCAGGTAGACCAGCAGATCCACTTTCAGTGTTCTCTGTTTGACTGTTTATGTAAAACCTGCTCTCATCCTTCTTTCAAATACGGTCTGCATAATATCTATTCTACTATAAATGATTCCCCTTAAGTAAAGCATTTTATAGTCAAATAAGTTTTGAAAACACTTATACTGTTTCTCCCTCTGAAGATTCACAGTCTATATCAATATTTTAAGGTTTAGAAAATCTGAAATAAATACATTTTCTTAACAATATAAATTGTATCATTGTTTTCTCTTTCCATCACCATATATTGTGTTCCTGTCCATTCTCCCCCACTGCCCTCCCCACTTACCCTCAGGTAACTACTGAATTATTGACTGTGCCCCTGAGTTTTGTTTCTTTCAATTTTCTGTTAACAATCAAACTAAATTTCTCCATTCCTTCCCCTTATTTTATCCACTCTCTCATCCCTCCTTCCATCTTAAAGAAGTCCCTCTAACATTCTTTGTAGTACTGGTTTGGTAGTGAGGAATACCTTTAGTTTTTTCTTATCTGAGAAGCTCTTTATCTGTTCTTTAATTTTGAATACTAACCTTGCTGGATACATTATCCTTGGTTGTAGAACCTTGGTTTTCATCACATTGAATATTTTCTGCCAATCCTTTCTGACCTGTAAAGTTTCTGTTCAGAAATCAGCTGAGAGTTGAATGGGTGTCCCTTTATAAGTTACTACTTGCATTTCTCTTGCTGTTTTTAAATTTTTCTCTTTTTCTTTAACTTTTGCCATTTTAATTTTGATGTGTCTTAGTCTATTTCTGTTTGGGATCATCTTGTTTGGAAATCTCTGTGAATCCTGGACTTGTATATTTATTTCCTTTGCCAGGTTAGAAAAATTTTCAGTCATTATTTTTTCAAATAATTTCTTGATTCCTTGCTCTTCCTCTGTCTCTTTCAATACCTCTATTATTCTGATATTTTTATGTTTTATATAGTCTCAGAGGAATTTCAATCCATCTTCCTTTTTTTGGAAATAATTTTTTAATTGATGTGGTTGGGTGTTTTCTGCTGCCTTTTCTTGCAAATCACTTTGTGCTTTTCTTTTATCTATTTTAGTGACTTTTATTCTGTTCTTCATTTCAGTTAAATAGTCATTATCTCTCTCTGGTCCTTTAATATGATTTATAAGTCTTTGATATTTGCCGAAATTATCATTCAGTTTCTTAAGTATTTTTTAAATCATTGCTTTGAGCTCTGTTTCTGATGGGTTATCTGTTCCTATCTCTTTAATTTGAGCTGCCTTTCTCTGCTTTCTCATTTCAACAAAAAGGCTGCAGGAATTTCTTTGGCATTTGCTGCTGATACTGGGTGGGCAGAAATCTGTGGGAGAAGGGCATTTGTGGCTTTGTTTACTTTCTGTGTCTCTGGAGGTTGTGCAGAGAGTTTGGGCACGAGTATGCCTTTCTGTTCTCAGCTTACCCAGTGTGTGGACTCTGCCATGAGCCTTGGAGTGAGCTGTCCTGTTTGCTGGGTTTTCAATTGTACTGGTTGTGGGTCAAAAAATGCCTATGCAGCCCTCTATCTTCTTTTCCTTCCTGGTCAGAGTGTTCATGCTGTGACTCCTAAATGCCCAGTTACTCCCCGTCCTCTGGGAACTGGAGTGAAGTCCAGCTGCTGTGTTTTGTAGCTGAGTCTGCATCTCCTGGGGCCAAAATGAGGTGTTTGAGGTACCTCATGCTCCCACCTCTGGGCCCCTTTTCCTCTGTCCTGTGGACCAAATGGGGGCTGGAGCCCTCTCCTGCCAGCTTCTTTCTCCTCCCTTCATCAGCGGTAGAGTTCAAAGTGAGGACCTGCACCAGCTGCATCCTCGCTCTTTCTTTTTTATTTTTCCTTTGTTTAACCCTCTGCTTGCCCGTAGGTACCTTAATGCCACAAGTGGGTTTCTTAGCTGTGTTTGTGCATTGTGTACAGGGTCCTTAGTTGAGGTATAAATGTTTTATTAGTTTTATTCTCCAGAGGAGTTTTTCAGGGGTCCCTCTCACATTGCCATTTTGTTGCTCTCCTTGCTTTTTTCCAATGGTATTATTTATTAACTTGGTTTAATCCAGTATTTATTAAACATATCTGGCCAGGAACAAAAACAGGTTAACTAAAGGTTAGAAATTTTGTTTGAAGTTCTGTTCATTTATCAAGTTTATAAAAGGCAAAAGTTTTGTTTGTGTCTATCAATGAGGAGGATGAGTGAGAAAGGTGAGGGGATTAGGAAATACAAATTTGTAGTTACAAAATGGGAATGTGAAATGCAGTATGGAGAATATAGTCAACAATGTTGTAAAAACTATGTGTGGTGTCAGATGGACACTAAACCCATCAGGGGAGCATTTCATAAATTATATAAATGCCTATTTGCTGTGATGTACACCTAAAAATAATACAAAATGATGTTGAATGTCAACTATTCAACATTAAAATATATACATAGTCACAGGATGTAGAATACAGCATAAGGAATATAGTCAGTAGTATTATAATAGATATGTAAGCTATCAGATGGGATATAGACCTGTTGGGGTTATCACTATATGAGGTCTGTAAATGTCTAAAACATTAGATTCTCTTGTACACCTGAAACTAAGGTGTCTAGTCTAAGACTTTTACACTGAAAACCACAAGGCATTATAGAGATAAATTAAAAAAGATAAATAAAAGAAGGATATACCATACTCATGGATTAGAAGACTCAGTACTAAAGAGTTATCAATTTTCCACAAATTGATCTATAAATTTAATATAATTTCAGTAAAAATCCCATAGGATTTGTGGTGTGTGAGTGTGTGTGTGTGTGTGTGTGTGTGTGTGTGTGTGTGTGTAAATTGACAGGTGGTTTTTAAATTTTACATGGAACAACTAAGAGCCAAGAATAATCAAGCCAATCTTAAAGAACAAAGTTGTGGACTTTTTTGCCAGATAACAAGACAATGTTACAGTACTTAAAACAGCATAGTATTGGTGCAAGGAGAAATAAATAGATCAATAGAAAAAAAAAAACAGAGTTCATAAATCGACCAATACATGTTATGTCATTTGATTTATGAAAAAGGTTAATATATGACACTGAGTCGATTAGATATTTATATGAAATAAATATATAGCTTTACTTTGCACCATTCATTAAAATCAATTTCCAAGTTAATTGTGAACTTATATGTGAAGATAACATAGGAAAGTAACAATGAAATATGCAAAGATTTCTTTTTTCATGGGACACAAACAGCATTAAGCAAAAAGGAAAAAATGATACATTAGACTTGGTTAAAATTAAGAACTTTTCTTCATCAGAAGAGATGTAAGAGTAAGAAAACTGGCCCCATATAAGGTTATTTGTAACACATATATGTATCTGGATATCAGAGGTATATGTAAGTATAATAAGTCCTATAAATCAGTAAGAAAAGATAGGTATTGGAAGAAGGCAAGATGGCAACTGGAGAGGAGGTTCCTAAAGCCTCTCCCAGAAAACACAATTGAATGGCCACCCAGGAGCCAAGAAAGAGGACCCTGAGTGACAAAACAGCTGTTGAGAAGTCCACAAATTGCAAGTAAACACCTGAAGGTTGGAGAGAAGAGGGTGAGTGGGGGAGGGGGAAGGGAGCAGAGACTGCAACAGGGCACAATCGCTGCTGACTATTTGAAGTGGCGCAGTTCATGGGAGGAGAGAGACCATGGGGGAGCTGGGTTTTGGAGCTGCATGCTGGGGTCGGAGTTTGGGAGTCAGCCTCTGGAACTTTTGAGTGCTAGAAGGGCTGAGCGAGGACTCTGAACTGCAAAGATGACACCCCAGCTCTAGGCCCCCTGGAGACCTACACAGGGCTGCAGTTCCTGTTCCCAGCCCGCTGCAAAGGTGACCCTGCTGTCTCAGGCCAGGCCCACAGATTTGGACTTATGTAGCGTGCACTTTCTCATGCACCTCAGGGTTCTAAAAGCAGTGTGAGCCCGTAGACAGGTAGGTGCTGAATCAGGGCTAGGAAGAAAGACTGATTTGATAGCATTCACCCCAGCCAGCAGAAACAAGCCTGAAACAGCTTCCCCAGCAAAGGGCAGAAGGCAGAGCCGCCCTTGGAGCACCTTCTGTTGGCCTCTCCTCAGGACATGTGTGCATAGCCTCCAAACGCAGTAGAAGATCAGAAACAAGAAACAAACAACCCTCTCTCTCCCCAAAATTGACCCCCAGAGCCACCCAGTGTCTGCCCTACAGTAAGACACCATAAAAGCAATAATCTGGGCTCTGAACATAAAGCCCTCATGTCAAAGAGGAAGAACCCAGTGGACAGGATCAATTCCTTAAAAACTAAAACTCCTCAGAAAGAACATGAAATTTACCCAGAAGACAGCTTATTAGATCTGCAAGGGTCTGATTTAAGTGACAGAGAATTTAAAGCAGCCATTCTAAAGGCTGTGAGAGAAATGAAAACATACTGGCAGAACACCATAGCTGAGATAACTAACATAAAAAAAGATATAAACGACATAAAAAAGGAACTCTGTGAACAAAAAGAACAATTTAACAAAGAAATTCAAAACATAAGAAAGATTGAGATGGAAATGTGAGAAATAAATAGTACAATAAAAGAAGTGAGAAATGAAATAACTGCCATAGGAAACAGGACCAACAAGACGGAGGAAAGAATTAGTGATATTGAAGATCAGAACATGGAAACAGCTCAGAAAGAGGAAGAGAGGGAATATAGAACCAAAAGGATTGAAAGAACTCTGCAAGAACTATCCGACTCCATGAGACAAACCAACATCAGGATAATAGGAACAGAAGAGGGGGCAGAGCAATCTACAGACGGCATACTCAAACAAATCTTAGATGAGAAATTTCCAAACTTATGGAAAGATCTGGAACCCCAAATTCAAGAAGAAAACAGGTCCCCTAGATACCTGGACCCTAAAAGATCTCCAAGACACATGGTACTAAAGATGTCCAAAACTAAAGACAAAGAGACAATTCTCAAGGCAGCCAGGGAAAAAAGAACTATAACTTTTAGAGGAAAACCCATCAGGCTGGCATCAGATTTCTCAGGAGAAACTCTACAAGCCAGGAGGGAGTGGAATCCAATATTCAAAAATTTAAAAGAGAGAAACTTCCAGCCAAGAATAATTTATCCAGGAGAATTATCTTTCAGATATGAAGGCACAATAAAGACCTTCTCTGACACACAGAAACTAAGGAAATTTGCCAGCACGAGGCCAGCACTCCAAGAAATACTGAAGGAGGCTCTTCAGTCTGAAACAAAACATCAAAAAAAAAATGGAACAAAGTTGGGGCAACAAGAAAGAAACAAAAATAAACAAACAAACAAACAAACAAAAACAAAGAAAGAAATAAGTAATGGCCACAGGAAATTCTCACATATCGATTATCATTCTAAATGTTAATGGACTAAACTCACCAATAAAAAAACAGAGTAGCAGACTGGATTTAAAAATAGAACCCATCCATATACTGTCTCCAAGAAACACACCTGAGCCATAAGGACAAACAAAGACTTAGAGTGAAAGGATGGGATACAAGCAAATGGTAACCAGAGAAAAGCAGGAGTTGCCATACTGATATTTGATGAAATAAATTTCAATTTAAAAAAGGTAATGGTAGACAAAGATGGGCATTACATAATGATAAAAGGCACAATGCAACAAGAAGAGTTGAAACTAATCAACACGTGTGCTCCCAAGGAGGGTGCAACTAAATATACAAAGAAACTACTAACAGACTTGAAAGGAGAAACTGATGAATACACAATCATTGCGGGAGACTTAAACACCCCGCTAACAGCCATGGACAGATCATACAAACAGAAAAAAAAATAAGGAAATGACAGCTCTAAATAACACATTGCAGCAATTGGACATAATTGACATTTACAGGACACTTCATCCAGCAAAAAGAGACTATACCTTATGTTCTAGTGCGCATTGAATATTCTCAATAATAGACCACATGCTGGGACACAAAAGTAGTCTCAGCAAATTCAAGAAGATTGAAATCGTATCAAGTGTATTCTCAGACCACAAAACTTTGAAATTGGAGATCAACTGTAAAAGGAAAGCAGAAAAAAAACCACATACACATGGAGATTCAACAACAGCTTATTAAAAAAGGAGTGGATAAAAGAACAAATAAAAGATGAGATTAAAAATCATATAGAAGTTAATGACAATGAAAATATAACGTATCAGAATTATTGGAACACAGTGAAAGTGGTAATAAGAGGGAAATTTATATCATTACAGGCCTATCTTAAGAAACAAGAAAAAATCACAAGCAAACATCTTAGCATCCCATCTTAAAGAACTAGAAAAAGAAGAGCAGACAAAACTCAAAGACAGCAGAAGGAAAGAAAAAACAAAAATTAAAGCAGAGCTAAACCAATTAGAGAACAGAAGGACAATAGAAAAAATTCATATTATGAAGAGCTGGTTCTTTGAGAAAGTCAACAAAATTGACAAAACCCTGGCAAGACTAATCAAAGGACGAAAGGAAAGGACACAAATATCCAAAATTAGAAATGAAAGGGGAGAAATTACCACTGATACCACAGAAATACAAAGGATTATAAGAAAATATTATGAAGGACTTTATGCCACAAAATTTAACAACCTAGAAGAAATGGACAAGGTTCTAGAAACTTATAGCCTACCAAGACTAAACCAAGAAGAACTGGATAATCTAAATAGACCAATCGATAGCAAAGAGATTAAAACGACTATCCATAATCTCTCTAAACACAAAAGCCTGGACCAGATGGTTTCACCAACGAGTTCTACCAAGCATTCAAAGAATTGACGCCTATCATCCTCAGACTCTTCCACAAAATTGAAGAGGAAGCAATACTTCCTAACTCATTCTATGAGGCCGACATTACCCTAATACCAAAGCCTGGCAAAGACAACACAAAAAAGAAAACTATAGACCAATATCTCTGATGAACACAGATGCAAAAATCCTGAACAAAATATTAGCAAATAGAATACAACAATGCATCAAAAAGATCATACATCATGATCAAGTGGGATTCATCCAAGGAGCACAAGGATGGTTCAACATATGAAAATCAATCAATGTGATACACATAAACAAAATCAAAGATAAAGACCATATGGTCATTTTAATTGATGCAGAAAAAGCTTTCGACAAGGTACAACATCCATTTATGATCAAAACACTAAATAAAATAGGTATAGAAGGAAAGTATCTCAACACAATAAAGGCCTATGACAGACCCTTGGCTAACATCATACTGAATGGGGAAAAGCTGAAACCTATTCCCCTAAAATCACAACAAGACAGGGATGCCCCCTGTCATCACTGTTATTTAATGTAGTACTGGAAGTTCTAGCCACAGGAATCAGGCAATAGAAAGGAATCAAAGATATCCAAATTGGGAAAGAGGAGGTCAAATTGTCACTATTTGCGGATGACATGATCCTTTATATAAAAAAATTCCAAAGATTCCTCCAGGAAACTATTAGAAACAATTAACGAATATAGTAAAGTCACAGGACACAAAATGAATGTATAAAAATCAACAGCATTTCTTTATACAAACAATGAATCCTCAGAAAAAGAAATGAGGGAGTCAATTCCTTTTGCTATCACAACTAAAAGAATGAAATACCTGGGAATTAATTTAACAAAGAATGTGACAGGCTTATACACAGAAAACTATAAGACACTTTTGAAAGAAATTCTAACAGACTTTAAGAGGTGGGAAAATATCACCTATTCATGAATAAGAAGACTTATCGTTAAAATGGCCATTCTGCCAAAAGCAATCTACAGATTTAATGCAATACCCATCAAAATCCCACAATCATTCTTTCGTGAAATAGAAAAAAGAATTTGTAAATTTATATGGAACCATAAAAGATGTCGAATTGCCAAAGCAATACTACATAAAATGAATAAGGCTGGTGGCATTACATTCCCTGACTTCAATTTATATTACAAAGCATCAATAGTCAAAGCAGCTTGGTACTGGCAGAAAAGCAGAAATATAGACCAATGGAATAGAAATGAAAACCCAGAAATAATCCCACAAATTTATGGACAAATACTCTTCAATAAAGGAGCAAAAAACATACACTGGGGAAAAGATAGCCTCTTTAATAGGTGGTGCTGGGAAAACTGGAAAAACATATGCAAAAGAATGAACCTGAGCTGTGAACTCTCTCCATATACAAAACTTAACTCAAAATGGATTAAAGACCTTCATATAAGACCTGCAACAATAAACTGTATAGAAGAAGACATTGGTACTAAACTTAGAGACCTAGGACTCAAGGAAGACTTCATGAACCTGTCCTCAAAGGCAAGCGAAGCAAAAGCAAAAATAAATGAATGGGATTATATCAAACTAAAAAGCTTCTGCACAGCAAAAGAAATCATCAACAAGGCAAAGAGACAGCCAAATGAATGGGAGAAAATATTGGCAAATAATGCATCAGATAAGGGTCTAATATCTAAAATATATAAAGAACTAATAAGACTTAACAACAAAAAATCAAACAACCCAATTAGAAAATCAGCAGAGGAACTAAATAGACACTTCTCCCATGAAGAAATACAAATGGCCAGCAGACATATGAAAAAATGCTCATCCTCATTATCTATCAGGGAAATGCAAATCAAAACCACAATGAGATACCACCTCACACCTGTGAGAATGGCTGTTATCAACAAGACAAGGAATAACAAGTGCTGGAGAGGATGTGGAGAAAAAGGAACTCTGGTACACTGCTGGTGGGAGTGCAAACTGGTACAACCACTGTGGAAGGCAGTGTGGAAGTTCCTCAGAAAATTGGGAATGGAGCTACCATTTGACCCAGCAATCCCCCTTCTGGGGATCTACACAAAAAACTTGAAAACCTTTGTCCGCAAAGGCTTATATACCCATTGTTCATCGCAGCGCTGTTCACAGTGGCCAAAACATGGAAACAACACAAGTGCCCTGCGACAGATGACTGGATAAAGAAGCTGTGGTACATATACACAATGGAATATTACTCAGCTGTAAGAAAAGATGAAATATTGCCATTTGCGACAAAATGGATGGACCTGGAGATCATCATGCTAAGTGAAATAAGCCAGACAGAAAAAACAAAGAACTGCATGATTTCACTCATATGCGGAATATAAAACT
>PVJL010021299.1:0-10757 GCA_004026885.1 Lyroderma lyra
GCCCGGCTGGGCTGGGTCTGTGTGGGACAGGCGGCCACAGGGGCCCCTGAGCAGCGGCCTGGCACGTCCAGTCCTCATGGCCGCGAGCGCGGCTCCGGCTACTGCTGGGAAGTGGGTGAGAGATGCGGCCGCCGGAGGGGCTGGGGGCTCTGGGGCCGGGCGGCGGGGGGCGGCGGGGGGCGGCGGGGGGCCTGTGCTGGGGTGGAGCGTGGAGGGAGAGCTGGCCACTCGACAGGCTTCGGGGACAACGATGACACAAGCAGACTGGGGTGTCTGCGGCTCCAGCCATTGAGCGTCATTTGTTGGAGGGGGGACCAGACCTGTGGCAGCAAGGCCTGCACGTTTTCTACGACGCCTCCGAACACACAGGCCCAGTGGCCGGAACTGGCCCCGAGGGGCCCCCTGTGGGGCCCCTGGATGTCCCCCGACCCCCTTTACTATTCAGGAGGACACAGCCAACCCCCCGCTGCCAGTGAGCACCCAGCCCTTCTCGAAGGCCAGGGCTGTCCTTGTCCCCGCTGCCGTCTGCTTTCAACACACGTCAAGACGTTCTTCCCTGCACGACTCAGCCCCTTCCCTTCCGTGCTGTGGGTCCGTCCCCTGCGCCCGTGAGCACACCCTGCACGTGCGGGGCCCTTCGCGTGGCCCTGGCCTTCTCACGGCGACCTCGGTGCTCGTGGGTAATTGGTTCTGGGTGGAGGGACGAGGACCAAACAGCTGGGACCGGGACAAAATTTTCATGCCAGAGTGTGTCGAGCCCCCAATTCGGTGTGTTTCAAAGCAGCCCGGTACCGAGCCCTGACGCACGTGATGACTTGCTGCGTGAGAACCCAGAAATAGTCTGTCTTCAAGGGACCAGACGTGTTTCGGCCACCAGGACCGAGGAGTGGCACAAACTGGCCAGGCTGCAGAGCAATGTCCGTGGCCAAGGACACTGGGTGCTGCCCCCCCGAGATTCCCGTTCTAAGATTGGCTCAGAGCTGCACTGTGCACCCCTTTTCTGACAGCGTAGAGGTTACCTTTGAAAGTATTCTTTTCCGCATGGATTCTGTAGAAGGATTTGAGCCAAAGCGTGAGTCAGGACCTCGAGCCCCCCAGCTCTCCGTAGCCCCTTCCGTGGGGGGGACGTTGCTCATTACGGCAAATGCTCCTGCTCGGCCTTCGCTCCCGCCGTGGCTGTCTCCGCGGCTCTCTGGAGGACTCCGCAGCTCTCCTGCCCAGAAGCCCGGGTTTTCCGAGTCATAGTCTCCGCAGGGCCCTGTGCCTGCATCGCAGGGCGGCGGGCCGTGTCCGGATTATGAAACAAATCCAGGGGCTTACCGCGATGAGCATGAGTGTGTCATACACACCGAAATCAATAACTCTGCTAATAATGAGTGTTTTATCTGTGATAATGCGTAAATCTCCCAGATTCCAGGGGAACTCGGGCTCCCACTACGCGATGCCTTAGGCGTTGGGAAAAAGCACGGGTACCGTTTTGCCCGATGCCTTCGCAGGGGAGAAAGCTTCCTGCCGGTCACGCACTAGCCCAAGTCCGCGGTCACTTGTGGCAGCGATCGGTCCCGGCTCTGTGGGCCCCGGGGCCTACACCCTTTAGGAAGCTCTCGATGAACCCGAGTGCAAACAGCTCCCTTCTCTTCGGCACTTGGTGCAGAAACGTCAGACCCCGTGGCCACCGTGCAGGGCCCGTCCGGGCAGGGCCGCTGACTCGGCCGGGTGTGGTCTGCAGTCCTGCCGTGCTGCTTCCGGTGGGCGCTAGGCCCCGGGCGCAGGAGGGCGGTGGCGGGGTCACCAAACACCCACGTTTCTCAGTGCGGTCGAGCAGGATGTGGGGGTGGACGGACCGGCTAGAACAGGATAGATCCTTCCGGTGCAGAGGACGGACGCCAGAGGAGTTCACGCACTCGGTTAGCAGCAGCATCGCTGTGGACCCAGGCTCACGCGGGATCTCGTTAGAAAGGCGTTTCCTGTGGTCAGGTTGGGGGCCACGGCACACAGGTATGCGGGGGTTGTCGTGCTACAGAAATCCAGCAAGGTGCCCGCCGCCCGCCGCCCGCCGCCCGGGGCTCACGGCCAGCAGGGTGCCCGCCGCCCGCCGCCCGGGGCAGACGGCGCAGTCTCGGAAACTGGTGGACGGATGTTCACGGAGTGGATTCTCCCGCTCGGCGCCCCCCAGTTACAGAGCACAGGGGTACAAGCTCCTTCCGTTAAAGGAGAGCTTTGAGGTGCGATGCTCTAATTAACGGGCGACGGGAACTCTGAATAGGCGTTGGGACAGAAAACCTGATTATCTGCGATCCCCCGGGTTGGGAGGTGGTGACGAAGAGCAGAGCGATGGTGTGACACAGGAGCCACCCCTTCTCACGCGGGGCCCCCGGGATAGTTAGCAGCCCTTTCATCTGAAGGTCCAGGGTTTTCAAATAGACGTGCCCAGACGACCTTGACCTTGGGACTCGAGCTGCCCAGGGCATTGACGAGGGCTCTGCGGATGTGGGGTGCTGGCTGACAGGTGCCTTTGGTGAGGGGACAGGCGTGGCGTCATCTCTGATAGGACTGTCCTCACGAGGAAGTCCTCACGATGGGATGTTAGGGTCTAACTCACTTCCCCGAAATCACGTCACAGGAGTGGCAGAAGTAAAGCTGGCAGACTGACCGCGCCGATTGGACGCTGCTTATTCCAGAAAACTCGTTGGCTTCGAAGGGAGTCCCTGGGCGGGACCATTGATAGACGCGGCGTCCCCGGCAGCGAGGGGGGGCACGTGTTTTCTAACCGATTTACGTAGCAATCAGCTATGGTCTACGTCTCGTGTGATGATGAATAAATCCCTCATGGGTTAGCGAGGTGACGGTTTTGCTTCAGCATCGAAGACAGCGTTTGAGTGATTTGAGCACGCACGGTCCAGCCCAGAAAGTGGGGTCCTTCACGTCGAAACGCCCAACGGCCGGACCATCCCACGTCGTACAAAATGTGGGAAGAAAACAGTTGTGTGCCCCCCACCCCCCACTGCGATCTGGTTTTAGTTCCTCGGAAATGGGAGCCAAGTGTCTTAGTGAGTCTAAATATAGGCTTTCGTATATTAAAGGAACGGCTATTTTCGGGGAATTTGTTACTAAATAAATTCTTGGAGGAACACTTGTAATTACCAGAAAGGTAAGGGGACAACAAACGCAGGAAATATAAATGAATGAAGTGTTCGCGGTCCCGGGCTCTGGGGACTATAAATAGCACCCAGCTCTGCCACTATTATTAGCACGTGTGAACAAAAGAAGATTCCAGAAATAGAAGGGCAGCAGCACCTCGGTGAGCCCTGTGCTCCGCGGCAGAGGAAATGCCGGCAGCAGGCTTGTGGAGTGGGGGTTCACCCAGGTCCCCATGCTGCGTGCTGGCCAAGGACATGCTCGTCCAGTTGGCAGGCCTCGGTTTCCCCTGGGGACCTAGGTGTGAGGAAGAATTTTATCTTTACTTCCTCCCGAGAATCAGTGCTGATTGCGGCCTCTTTGTTAAGGCACTGGGTCGTCATCAGGTTACACCCACAGAGGATCGGTTAGGGCAGCTGGCGGTGGGGGGCGGGGGTGCGGGGGGACGCAGAGGACAGCCCGGGGCCAGGAGTCAGGTCTCCGTGTCGCCCGGGCCACTGCAGAGCCGGCGCCCTGGGCCGCAGCGTTTGTATCTGTAGTTATATCTGTGCCTGTGTTTCTACCTGTACCCACGCCTGTGTCATATGTGCGTCTCTGTCGTGCCTGTGTCTGTGTCTGCGTTCGTGTCTATACGTGCACCTACGTTATACCTATGCCTACACCCCTGTCTAATCCCGGTGTCATACCTGTACCTCTGTCTGTGCCTGTATCTGTCACGTCTTTGTACCTATGTGCAATCCCTGTATCTGTGTCTGTGTCACATCTACGTCTGTGTCCTAGCTGGGTCTGTACTTGTATCTGTATCTATGTCTCTGTCCCTGAGCCACAGCTTCCTGATGGAGAGATGCAGCAGACATATGAGTCCCCAGTAGTACAGGCACAACGCGAAGCAGTAGGGACACAAAGTAAATAAAATCACCTGGGCGGGGGGGCAGACTTGTGAACAGTAGTGAGAACGTGCAAAAAGGTGTCACCGGGAAGATAGGTGCGTGCGCCCCAGAACCCAGCGCAGAGCTGCTCCATTCGACCCCACTCCGTCCCGAAGGACGCCCAGGCCCGCGCGGGCTGGACCGCGGCAGTGGCTCACACAGGACCGTGGTTGTCCCATTCGACATGCACGACGCGCTGCTTCTCGTTTCCATGACAAAAGGACGCACGGCACCGGTGCTGCAGATCAGCTCCGGTTCCCAACTGTCTGGTTAGTGGACACTCCTTTCCTAACTCGTTGGGGGTGCCAGCACCTGACAGCTGGCACCGTAGTTACAAGTGAGAGAAACACGGGTCTCAAGGACGTCGCTGTGCCTTTGGCCAGTAGAGACCAGAATCCAATGAAGAGAAAATGTCCCAAATTCACACATACGAGGGCTGTCCGGGAAGTGTCCAGCCGTAAGTGTCCGGGAAGTGTCCAGCACGTGGCTGGCTGTTTCTGGACGGCCCTTGTATTTCCCCACAAGCAGTAATGACGGCGATTATTTTGAAAATCGTCGTGCTTTTGGTGATTTTCAGGATGTGAAATTAGGAAGATGTGTATTTATCAAGGAGTAGGTCGTTGTTTTTAAAACCTGAATCACTCACAAAGCAGATGTGTGTTGTGGTGAAAGTCGTCCTGGCCACGTACGGCCTGGAACGCGGCCTCCGGGCGGGCCTGATGACACCCGTGTCGTAGGTCTGACGCGCTGCGGTTACTGCATTCGGTGGTTTATCCGACAGGTACTTCGTGGGCCCGACGCGGGCCGCGAGGCGAGGAGCGTGTTGGTGCGCGGCACCCCAGTGTCCCTTTGGCATGGAGCGTTTGTAAGATACGTGCAAGTCGGACACGGGCTGCACCACACCCCGCCCCCCAGGCCGGCCGGCAGTAGAAGCGCCCCGTTTCGTGTAAGCGCCCCCGTTTTTAATCATGGAGAGCAGAGACCAGATTCTCAGAGGGACGCGGATTTGAGTCATGGCTATGAGTCACGGGGACCCCCCTGTCGCCTGGCGGAAGCCATCGCCACTCAGAGAAAAGGTGTAAAGGCAGCTGAAACCCGCCCTGCGCGCTGGACGGTCACCGATCGGCCCGCAGGGGCTGTTCCCCGCCCAGGTTCAAGGGCAGAGGCGGTGGCGGGAGCCCCGGCCTGGGCCCCGTCCCCCGTCCCCTGTCCCCCGTCCGTGCGGCTCGTCTCTGCCTGTCCTCACTCCCTTTGACTTGGGGCTGCGGTGAGCCGTGCAGGCAGGGGTCTGGCTCGGGCCTCCGTGCCAGGATTCTCAGAAACCAGAAACACAAGGTTGTCAGAAAAGTGCCCGCCCGGGCTCTGGTTTCAGCAAAGACGCTCCGAACGCCGCCGCTCCGGCTCCTTTGCGTTTCTTTGTTACGAAACAACAGTGTTTACGCGTCGTGTTTGGCTCCGAAGGCCTCGGTGCCGGCCCTTTCGGGGCGAACAAGGGGCTCGGCTCAATCACATCGTTAAACAACAAACCGGCTTTGGGCGCAGGGCGGGCGAGGAGGTCGTCGGAGGACGCAGGGGGGCCTGGGCCCCAGGACGTCCCCGCCGCGGAGCCGCGGTCCCCTCCGCCGGGCAGCCGCCGTCCGCGTGCTCACAGAAGCCCGGCCCCAGCGGCTCCGGCAGATGCGGCGCTTCCCAGCACGGCGATAAAGCCTTCCTGAGTTCCCATAATAAGCCCCTGACTTCCAGCTCCTCCGGGGCTCCGCGGCCCGCGAGCCCCGGCCCGGCCCCCTCCCCAGCGCCGGCCACAGTATCAGTGTGGGAGTCGGAAACAGATGTCCCCGGGACAATGCCATTTGTTGTCACTGTCGATACTATGTGGCCACGTTCCAGAACGAAATTGTTTGTGGTTGGAGAGGAATGTAAGCCGTGAGTCATGCCCAGGAATTTTGGGGGGGGAAGTTGGGGGCTGGGGGGCTGCAGGCTGACCACATTTTATTTGTTTCAAATCCGAGAACGTTCGTGGGCTACACGTGTCGGGCTGACTTCGTAGGAGAGTGTCTTCCCCGCCGCCCCCACCTTTTCTTTGTTTTCGGTCCAGCGTTTCCTTCTGAAAGCAGGGATTTCGGTGTTTTACTGGAAGTAGTAACTGCGTGACGGCGATCCGAGCCCTCAGATGAATAAATGACAAGCCCCGCGCGCTGCTTTTGTGAATAATTTAGCTGTTTCTGACTTGGTTAATAATTTGCAGAGAGATTTCAAAACAATCAAACCTTAAGTGGAAACAGTTCCGGCAGTGGGCAGCCTGGCCTGGCCCTGTTGGGGTTTCATGAACAGCATAAAGCAGCAACCCCGAACGCACACTGAAGTCCGAGGGGCAGCGGAACGATCCGGGCGCGTTAACTGTGGGTTCGTGGAGCAGCTCACGACGCGCAGGTAGAACGCAGCGGCTTGCGTGCCGGGCCCCCGCGTCCCCCGACACGTCCGCCCTCACGGGGGCTGCAGGCGTCCTGTCCGTCTTTCACAGGACAAGTTTAATCCGCACACGGACGTTTCTGAGCGTCCGCAGAACCGCAGATGCCCGAGGCCGAACTGTAATGCTTTGTGTGCTTTTAATTTCAATACACAGAGTGTCCCTTCTCCTAAGGTGTCCGCATCACGGGAAAACTAGCTTAAGGGACCACGTGACCTTCCAACACCAGACAAAGGAGAGATCGGTGCCCGGGCCGTGGGAGGGTCCGAGAGGCGGGGTCCCAGTCTCGCTAGCTGTCCCTCGCGGTCCTTGTCACCTCTTGGGGCATCTGGCTGCCTCCTGCCCCTCCGTCTTGATCTCTGCAAAATGCCGGCTCAGGCTGGGGGACGTCTGGAGTCCTGTCGGACTTGTGCGGTGCTTGATTCTATTGGTGATAACTTCTGGGCCCCATTCTGCTTTCTAGCTGTCACTGTCCTTACTTCTCTGCTGGGCCAACGTCTCTGTGCAGCAACCGGTGACAGTGCTGGTCATCTTCCCAGGAAAATGCAAAAACAGGAAACTGTGCCTGAAGTCCTGGGGGCGTCCCGGAGCCCCTGAAGCCCGGGGTGGCCCCAGGCTGAGAGTCCCGTGACGAGGCAGAGGTGGGCACCCCCCTGGGTGGACGGCAGCAGGCCAAACTTCTGATGACTTCCTAGGGGCACTACCTTTGTTCTGGAATGCTCCCACCTGTTAGGAGCCTGGCCCCAGTGTCAGTGGCTCCAAGACCGGAAACACACCGAGCCGGCCAGGCCAAGGCCAAGGCGAGGGCTCTGTGGGCACGGCCAGGGCGCCCCGCGGTGGGACGGGAAGTGGACCGCGTGGGGTGCGTGGGGTGCGCTGCCACCTCGCCCTCAGTCCGCTGGTGCTTCCAATTTATGAGAAACGAGACGCCCCGGGGCGAGCGGGCCCGGCCCGGGGACCACCGTGCGTGTTCATCTGCGGGACGCGCCACGGAAGACGGAGGGCACGCAGTGACGGGGGAAGGGCGTGGTGACACACGAGGAGAACCTAGTTCCCGGTGTCCTCGCCGTGCACGTCCCACGCTGCGCCTCTGCTGCTGCCTTGCCTCTCCGTTAGCCGTCCGTGGAGAATGGAGGCGTCTCCCTGCAACCCGATACCGTTAGGAGCAGCCTTGGGCTTGGCCCCGTCCTTTCGTGCGTGGTCTCCCCTGATCCTTTAGTGACCGTCACTTCCTTTCACACACGAGAGCCAGCGAAACGTGTGGGGTGACGTTCATGGACGTGGGGGTCGCGGAGGGTCTAACGGAGCGCCCCTTCGCCCAGCAGACCCGTGAGCTTCCGTGCAGCCCTGTGCACCTTCGTGGCCAGTAGCTCCTGAGGTCGCAGACTGACGAGGGGCGCACGGTCCCATCTGGAGAGTCCTGTTCGCTCCCCGGGATGGGGGCTCAGCTAGCGGCGGACGCTGCCTCTTCCCGGCAGCCCCAAGTGGAAGGAATCGTGGAGAAATCGGAAAGTCCAGGGAAGCCCAGGGCGGGCCAGAGCCACGTCCGGTGCGGGGACCCCTGCCTGCCTCTCTGTGTCCCTCGCACAGAGGTCGCTGGCCCACGGGGACGTCCTGGGGTGCCCGGTAGCCTGCTCACTTGGGGGGCGGGGGGGGCAGTCACTCAGCGTGCGCCCAGCCCGTCTCGGCGCTCCGGCGATATTTTTCTGTTATGTCACAGAGGTCACCTGGCTCATGTGTGACAAACTGCCTGCATAAGTCACCGTGCCCGTGGCAGAGATTTGTCACCGTGCCCCTGGTCCATTGCCTTTGAGTTATTTCGCAGGCCCGCGGCTTCACATTTACACTCTGTCGGAAGATGAACAGGGACGGAGTTAGACCAAGGGCAGGGCCCATCCTGAAGGACAAGGGGGAACAGGTGGAAGGTTAATGGCCCTGCAGCGATTCCGCCAGCCGCTCGGCCATGATATATGGGCCTCGGGCCAGGAGCGGGCATTGGCTTTCAGAGATATATTATTTCATTTGAGGAGCGACACTCCGGGCTCCGGCGTTTGTCTGCTGATAGATGACCCCCTGTCCGCGGTCGGTTATGGCTGCGGGTTTGCCTTGGGCCTGCTCCCGTACATAAAAATTTTGCTGAGCTCTCCAGGCCTTCACGGGCCTGTAGGAACGGGCCGTGTGCAAGCCCACGCGGGCTGCTGGCGGCCTCTCCGGGGCCCTGGCGCCCCCAAAGCGGGGCTGGAGGGAGGGCGGGAATCTGGCTCGTGGGTGTGCCGGTCGGCTTTAGAAGTCACGTCCCTACGAGACGGGAACCCCCGACAGCCTTTGACTTCCTAAGCCTTTGGGTCCCCGCAGGCGTTGAACAGATGCTCACCCTGCTCTGTTATTGTGTCCGCGCAGTTAGAGGTGATTTGGGGGTGCGGGTGAGCAGACAGTTGGGGAAAGATGCTGTTGATAGTTTACACAGAGGCCGAAGATAGACCTTCCGGAATCACTGGGCAACACGGCCCAAACCCGTGTCCGATGGCTCAGGTGTCATCGTGAGCCGAACTGGTCACCAGGTGAATGCAGCCAGTCTCTTAGCCACGGCCTCCGGACACCCGAGGTTCAGTGTTCGTCCGGGTGTGGGGGCCTCCGGCGTGCCTCGATTCAGAAGTGTTGGGGCGCCGCTGACGCTGCCCTGGGCCTGCGTGTTTGCGTGACACCTGTGGGTTCCTAAGGCCCGATCGCTGTGGTAGCGGCCTTATCCGACGGGCTGCTGGCTTCCGGGTCAGCGTTAAGGGAAAGCGAGCCCTGTAAACTCGCACCCCTAAACAAAAGGGGGGCGTTCTTCCCTGCTCCGCTGACCCCGTGTCTGGGGGACGCTCACAGCACCGAGGGTCACACTCCTGCATGGGGACGGTCTCAGCCCGAGCAGCTCGGTCAGAGCAAGCTCCTCTCGTGCAGAAACGTGCCCCCAGTGACCGCAGGTGCCTTGGCATTTCTAGGACCTTAACATCAGGCGACACGTGGGACGCCAGGAATTTCATTTCCGAAGGAGGGGCACGGCCGCGTGACGGACAGCAGGCACGTTCTCAGGTGTGGGGCCCCTGGTCCTCGACACCCAAACCCCCCGCGTGCCGTGCGGTGACGTCACGGTGTCGTAACTGCCGAGACGTGGCATGCACTGCTGTGCACATGGCACGGAACGTGCACAGCCGGTTACACCCCGTCCGGGAGCGGCGGGGTGCGGGGTTCACCGCGGCCGGAGGCGGCCTTGGCTGACGGGACACTTGGGGATCGGTGTCCGCGGTGAGAGGCCGCTCGCCCACCTGCCGCCTCGACAAGAGGCTGGAAAGGCTCCCGAGGAGCCCCAGCCCCCGGCAGGGGGCGGAACCCCAATAAAACGGTCCCAGCAGGAGGGCAGGCTTCTCTTGTCACCGGGTCTGTGCTGCTTTCAGCCTTTGCTTCTGGCCTGAGTGTGTCCTGTTGGTGTGTGAGAAGTCCCCGAGTTCCCTTCCGTCATCTCCGCCCGCCCGGCGTGTTTGCCCCTCGTGGACCTCTGTCCTGTGGGTGATGTCACCACCTAGTGCAAGTCCCCCATCAAAGGGGGTCACCGATGGGAGCTCACGGTGAATCGGGGGGACCGCCGGGCTCCCACCTCTGTCCCGGTCCCCTGGCCCGTCCTGCAAACAGGAACTTTAATTGCTCACTTGCAGTTGGACAAAATGCCGGATGCAGAACAAGTTCAAAGCCAATGCAGTTGGCGCTGGAGACAGGACCTCAAATGCACACAGCCGCTTATTGTTGCAAAATTAGAATAACAAATGTTCCCAGCTTGGAGCCAACATAAACTTGCCCGGGTGTTACCCAGCCCAGACGGTCAGAGGCGGGCTCAGCGCCCTGTGACTCTGTCGTTAAGGACGTATTTAGGTCCCCAGCACACTTTGTGTTTTCACGTGTAATTACCCGTATGAAAAAAACCACTCATTAGTGTTCCGTCCCACTGACTTAATTATGCCCTTAATTAAATCCTGACTGACGGCGGAGGGTCACCGCGGAGGCGGTGGGATTTGTCACCGTGCGTCGGCAGGTGTCTGGTCGCATCTATTTCTGGTTTTCCTGTGGTTTGCATGCACTCGGGGGCTCGCGTCCCCCCTCAGTGCCTGAGGAGCACGAGCTTGCCGGAGAGCAGCAGCAGCGCCCGTCGGGCAGACAGCAGCTCCCCGAAAGCATCGGCACGC
>PVJL010021300.1:0-10788 GCA_004026885.1 Lyroderma lyra
CAACCAACATGTTCTTCAACAATTGATTGGATGCAGGAGATGTGGTTCAAACACCCAGTGAAACACTACTCACCCAGAAATAAAGATGAAACACTGCCTATTGTGACAACATGGATGGGTCTGGAGATTTCCATGCTAAGGGAAATAAATCAAATAGAAATAGCTCGGAACCATAGAACTTCACTCCTTCTTGGGATGTAAAAATGAAAGCAACAAAGAAAAATCCAAAAACTCATAAATACATACAACACATTAGTGGTTGCAGGAAAGTAAGGAAAAAGAGAGGTGGTAGAAGAGGAAAGGGTTGGGTCAAATATAGGGGGAAGGAAGAAGTGATTCTGGGTGCTGAACACACAATGCAATATATGAATATGAATTACATATTATACAAAAGCACACTGGAAATGTAATGTTACTAATCATTGTCACTGTCATTAATTTAATACATAAATAAAAAACCCAAACCATAAACCTGGCCTACATTACAGAGAAACCACAAACCTAATCCAACACCAAATCCAAACACAATTTAATACAGAACCCTCACCTTTACTATAAACTGAACCCTAACTCTAAATCTCATAATATACTAAAGAAATAATCCTAAACTGAAATCTAACGCTAAACCGAGCCCTAGTGGAAAACCTGAGCCTTCCTATAACACTATCCCTGAAAGGAACCCATACTCGCTTCTATTGGAAACCCAACCCCAACACGAATGGAAAACCAACCCTGACCTCCAAGCTAAATCTCACCCTAATCCTAAAAACCGAATCATAAACTGAAATCTGCACCACATTATTAAAACGGCCCTTCCCCTACCCATTCTTAAAACCTAACTCCAACCTCAAAGTTCACACGAAGCCTATGTATATAACTACCCCTAATCATTAACTCACCGAAAACCTAACCCATGACTATACCTAATGAAAACCTCTATCTCTATCCTCAAACTTTACCTCACTCTATCAATAGCCCTTCTACCCAGAGTGCTCATTTCCATGTTCTTAATACCATAGCCTCAAAGCTTCTTCTAACCCAATCCAAACTCTAGCCCTGAACCTAACCTGAAACCTAACACATAGCCTATCTTAAAGATGGATCCTTACACAAATCATAAGCACAATTTTACACATACCTCTCACCCCCAATTTTACATACCCTGAACAATAACGACAATTTTAACAAAACCTCTAACTTCGAAGCTAACTCTAAGGCTAACAGCAAAGCTGAAGCTGCGCAGAATCTCATCCTTAACACAAGTCCTGAACTTACCTCTCAACCTTTCCCAGGGTCACAGCTCCCCACTGCATCGCATTATGGAACTCACAATCATGACAGTTCTATTGTCTCCTGATTGGCTCTGGGGCTTCAAGACATCATAACCATTGATACAGCCTCGGGGCCCCGATCGGCTGGCCCTGCAACTGTGACATCGCGGTCAGCCAAATTCTGATTATAAGTCCCTGGCGCTTTACTCTTTCCATTGCGGAGGGTGTGTGCAACCTGGAAGGGCTATCCTACTGCATCAGCCTGGGATCCGGTGGCCCAAGGGTGCTCCTGTTGGCGCCAAAACGCCTCTCCAATCCTCTGCTCTCACCAGGGTTCTGAGGTTTTCAATGGATAATTTTGATGTATCACTTCATACCTATTTCAAGGAATTGCTTGATCCCAGATAAATCAGAGTAAAAGGGTGGTTTGTTCTGGTCAATTATGTACGTACTTTTGTCTGTTTTACCCTATACTTAGAGGTTGCGTGGCTGGGACCATAATATATGATGAACAGTCAGCCGTTCTCTTGCGGAAGAATATTAGGTGTGTATAATATGAACTCAAATTACTTTCTCTCTGTATGTTCTGTGAGATAGGTGAGCATACATTTAGCAGGGGCATCCACTTCTTTAACTGTATTCACACCACTGACAGGCTTTCCTAAGTGAAGAAGGGAGGCGGCAAGTGGTGGGGACAGCAAGCACACAATGCACTTTGATTATGATTTACAATTGACTTTTCAAAATACTCGGATGAGTGTGCATGCATGCCTTCTAGAATATTTAAAATAGAAGCCTCTGGTATTTTTTTAATTTATGATTTTTACTCTACTCACAATTATAGTAAGTATTTCAGAAATACTATTACACAACTAAAATACAGAATGGAAACTTGAGATAATGGGAAAAAGAGTTTCAGGCGCATTATTATGCATTTCATAGGTGATTGTCCTTTGTGGTCAGGGAGGAAGGAAGACAGTGCTGGCATTTGTGTTTGGTATCTTGATGGGAAGTCATACTCTCAATCCTGATCTGATAATTCTAAAAAGATTTGAGAGTTGAAAAGCTTTCTTTAAAAACTGAGGGAAAACTGAGTAGTGAGATCTATAATGAGCATTTGAATAGACTATGTGAGTTCAGGCCCCATTGCTGCTTCTAGGTAAAGGGAAAGTTGAAAACCACTTTTGATGATCTCAAATGCCAATGTGTTGGCAAAAATTTAAAAAGAAAAGGAATAAGTATTAAAACTATTCCAAACACAATACATAACTCGATGATGAACCAAACATTAAACTTAGTCAAAAGTGAACCCTAAACCCAAAACCTTACCATAAGTTTCAAAGGAACTAGTAATGGAATCTTAACCTTATCCCTAGCCCTAAGTCTAACCCTACACCTGGCCTATTCTCTAACATTAACCATGAACTCAATCCCAATTTACACCCTTACCCTGGAGTCAAAGCAATCCCTAACCCTAAACATAAAACAAAATCTACTTGGAACATGAACCATGAACACAACAAAAGTCCCTAAGCGTAACCTTAAACCTAACCCTGGGCATCAACATCATCTTGACCCTCACCCTAACAAGCACCTGATCATAAACTTAACCTCACAACTAACCTTATCTCTAATCACAATCCTAACTGAAAAGTTCACACTTACCCTATACCTAAGCTTAACGGGAGTCCTAAACCTAAACAGACACCTGAAACTTAAAACTAATTTTAACACAAAATCGAACTTCAAACCTCACTCTAACCCTCATACTACCCCTTTACTACATCGTGCACCAACCATAACCCCAGCATATAACCTACAAAGAACACTAAACCTAATCCCAATTTCAGTGTAAACCATAAAACAATGGCAAGCCTAATCTTAACAGTAACCTTAAATTTAATCACAACCTCAACCCAAACTTTAAATGGAAACATAACGATAACCCTATCCATAACACTAATCATAACTTCAGCCTTAACACTTAACCTAGAATGTAAAATGAACCTAACACTATCCTTATACTTAAGTAAAAACATAACCTCAAAATTAAGCGTTAGTCAAAAAAAAATTTCATTTGAAATTATCATCCTAATCTCTCAATTTATTCTTATCGTACACTAACACTAACCATCATCACAAAATTAGTTTTGAACCTAAACACATTCTAACATTTTCCTTACTTGAAGCTTACTCAGAAGGTAATCCTAAGTGTAATCTGGCCCCTAAATGGAAACACATATCTAACACCAATCTCATACCAAACTCAAAACCTCACCTTAAACTTAACTTAAAACATAACACTTAATATATAACAATAAACCTAAACCTAAACACAGACCTTACTCTAATCCTAATGTTATCCCCAATTACGAGCCAATCCCTGCCTCAAAGCTTACCGTAAAACACTACTTCTTACCAAACTCTCAATTGAAACATGAATAAAACCAAAAGACCTGAACTTAAACAAAAAATCTAACCTTAAACACAATTGGACCTTTTGTTCTACTGCCTACCCTAATAATAAAATCAAACCTAACCTTATCTTTAACCCTTAGCCTAACTCAAAATCTAAACCATAACGTCTACCTAAAGCTAAAGCTAGGCTTCCCTACAGCCCCTATCTTGGTCTTAAACCTACACAACCCCTAATTAAAACCCAAAAAAATAACCTCAAACCTACCTCTAACCCTAAACCTAACCCTAAATATTATGCTAACCATAGCTAGTTACCTGAACCTAACATGGTTTCTAACCTCATCAATAACTAAGCACATACCTAAAACTACCCATTACATAACCCGTGCTTTCCTTAAACCAAATTCTAGAAATAACACTAAGCCTAATCATAACAGTAATTGAGAGTGAAAACCGAAATTCAAAAGTCAATATAACCCTAATCTTAACCCGAATTCTAATGACCAACTGAACGCCAACCCTAAACTTAGTTGTAACTCTGACTCTAACTGACACCACCCACCTAAAAAGAGCAATAACCCTAAAGATCACTCCAACACATACCCTAATTTGTATGTTAACCCTAACCTCAATGCTGAGTAGAAACTTAACACAGGGGCTGAGGGACCTATACTCTGACAAACACAAGATGTTAAAAGAAATTGAACTTTCCTTTTGCTTTGCAGAAACTTTTGAGTTTGATATAGTCCTATTCATTTATTTTTGCTTATACTTCCCTTGCCTTTGAGGACGGTGTCAAGAAGTCTTCTTTGACTCCTAGGTCTATAAGTTTATTACCAATGTCTTCCTCTATACAGTGTATTGTTACAGGTCTTATAGGAAGGTCTTTAATCTATTTTGAGTTAATTTTTTATGGAATATTACTCAGCTATAAGAAAAGATAAAATATTGTCATTTGCAACAATACAGAATGACCGGTTAAAAGAAATTGAAGTTTTCTTTTGCCTTGCAGAAGCTTTTGAGTTTGATATAGTCCCATTCATTTATTTTTGCTTACACTTCCCTTGCCTTTGACGACCGGGTCATGAAGTCTTCCTTGAGTCCTAGGTCTATAAATTTAGTGTCAATGTCTTCTTCTATACAGTGTATTGTTACAGGTCTTATATGAAGGTCTTTAAACTATTTTGAGTTAATTTTTGATGGAATATTACTCAGTTATAAGAAAAGATGAAATATTGTCATTTGCAACAACACGGATGGACCTGGAGATCATCATGCTTAGGGAAATAAGACACAAAGAAAAACCAAAGAACTGTATGACTTCATTCATATGTGGAATATAAAACTGTAAACAAAGAAAAACGAAATGAACAAACAAATAACCCATGGACACAATCAATAATTTAATGATTATTTCGGGAGGAGTGGGTTAGGGAGGGGAGAAAAGGGAGGTGCTGGGAGAGGAGGGGGCGAAGTTAAATATAAGGTGATGTAAAGAGAGGTCGCATTAGGTGGTGAACTGATTATACATCAAGTTGACAATGCACAGTAGAATTGTATGCCTGAAACCTATGAAATCCTTGCTAACAGATGTCACAACAATAAGTCTATCAATGAAAATGAATAGAAAAATATAAATAAATAAATAATTAAACGCTGAAAAAAAAAGAAATTGAAGAAGGCACAAAGAAATGAAGACATTTTATATTCATAAATGAGACGAATGTACCTCATTGAAATGGTCATGTTACACAAAGCAATGAACAGATTTAATGCCATCCCCATCAAAATTCCAATGACAGTTTTTTGAAAAATTTCAAGGAAGACATCAAGATATTTGTATGGAATATAAAGAGTCCCGAAATAACCACAGGCATCCGAAGGAAGAAAATAATAATGGTAAAGGTTTCACAATCTTGACTTCAATGTATAACACACAATGACAATAATATAAGCAGCAGGGTATTGGCAGAAATATAGGCACACACAAACCAATGAAGGAAAAATGAAATCCCACATATATATGTAAAGATTGTTTTCTATGGAAAGCCAAAAATATAACATGAAGCAAAGAATCCATTTTACATAAACGGTGCTAGGGCATAGAGAATATCACATTCAAAAGAATGAAACTAGACTGAAGTTTTCAACATATACCAAAGTTACCTAAAACTGGACCAAAGACCTAAACATGCTACCAATAATGATAAATTGCATAGAAGAAAGCGTAGGTCCCAAACCTGTAGACCTTGCTTCAGAAAGATTTTGATGAATGTTACCTCAAAGGCAAGGGAAGTAAAAGTCAAAAGAAATGAATGGGACTGTACCTAACGTAAAAGCTTCTGCAAAGCCAAAGAAACCATCAAGAAACAAAAATGCTACTGACAGAGTGGGAGAAGACATTTGCAAGCAATAACTGAAAGGGGGTTAAAACCTAAACTATATAAAGAACTCCTAGAACTCAACTAGAGACAAACAAACAATCCCATGAACACATGGGCACAGGACTTGAACAGACACTTTCCCCAAGAAGACAGATTAATAAAACACCCAAGAGATACATACAAAATGTTTAAGTGCACTGGCTATTAGAGAAATGCCATGAACTACCACTTCATACCTGTTATTAATAGAAAGGTTATGATCCACAAGACAAGTAATAACGAGTGTTGGAGAGGCTGTGGGAATAAAGAACTCTCATATGCTGCTGGTGGGCATGTCAATTTGCAGCAACAATAGAAAATAGTACAGAGGTTCCCCAGAATGTTAAGATTAAATATACCATACAACCAAGCAATCCCTTCTCTGGGTATCCACCCTCTAAATCTGAAAACATGTAATCATAGAGATATACGTACCCCTGTGTTCCTAGTAGTACAACTTATGGTGCTCAAGACATATCAACAACCAACATGTTCTTCAACATTTAATTGGATGCAGGAGATGTGGTTCAAACACCCAGTGAAACACTACTCGCCAAGAAATAATGATGAAACACTGCCGATTGTGACAACATGGATGGTTCTGGAGATTACCATGCTAAGGAAAATGAATCAAATAGAAAGAGCTCGGAACCATAGAACTTCACTCATTCTTGGGATGTAAAAATGAAAGCAACAAAAAAAATTCAAAAACTCATAAATACAGACAACACATTAGTGGTTGCAAGAAAGTAAGAAAAAAGAGAGGTGGTAGAAGAGGAAAGGGGTGGGTCAAATATAGGGGGAAGGAAGAAGTGACTCTGGGTGCTGAACGCACAATACAATATGTGAATATGAATTATGTATTGTAGAAATGCAACCGGAAATGTAATGTTACTAATCAATGTCACTGTCATTAATTTAATACATAAATAAAAAACCCAAACCATAAATCTGGCCTAAATTACAAAGAAACCCCAAACATTATCCAACACCAAATCCAAACCTAAATTAAAACAGAACCCTCAGCTTTACTATAAACTTAACCCTAACTTTAAATCTCATAATATACTGAAGAAATAATCCTAAACTGAAATCTAACGCTAAACCGGGCCCAAGTGGAAAACCTGAGCCTTCCTATAACACTATCCCTGAAAGGAACCCATACTCGCTTTCACTGGAAACCCAACCGAAACTTGAATGGAAAACCAACACTGACCTCCAAGCTAAATCTCACCCTAATCCTAAGAACCGAATCATAAACTGAAATCTGCACCGCATCATTAAACCGGCTCTTCTCCTACCCAATCTTAAAAACTAACTCCAACCTCAAAGGTAACAGGAAGCCTCAGTATATAATTACCCCTAATCATTAACTCACCCAAACCCTAACCCAAGGATATGCCTAACGAAAAACCTAACTCTATCCTCAAACTTTACCTCACTCTATCAATAGCCCTTCTACCCATAGTTCTCACTTCAATGTTCTTAATACCATAACCTCAAAGCTTCTTCTAACCTAATCCAAACTCTTGCCCTGAACCTATCCTGAAACTTATCACATAGCATAACTCAAAGATGGATCAGAACACTAATCATAACCACAATAGTACACATACCTCTCACCCCCAACTTTACATACCCTGAACACTAAACACAATTTTATCAAAACCTCTGACCTCAAAGCTAACTCTAAGGCTAACACCAAAGCTGAAGCTGCAAAAATCTCATCCTTAACACAAGTTTAAACTTACCTCTAAACCACTCCCAGGGTCACAGCTCCCCAGTGCATCACAATATGGAACTCACAATCATGACAGTTCTATTGTCTCCTGACTGGCTCTGGGGCCACAAGACATCATAGCCTTTGGTACAGCCTCGGGGCCCCGATTGGCTTGCCCTGCAACTGTGCCCTCTTGGTCAGCCAATGTTCTGATTATAGGTCCCTGGCGCCTTCCTTTTTCCATCGCGGAGGGTGGGTGCGCCCTACAAGGGATGTCTGCCTGCATCAGCCTGGGATCCGGTGGCCCAAGGGCGCTCCTGATGGTGCCAAACCTCCTCTTCAAGCCTCTGCTCTCACCAGGGTTCTGAGGTTTTCAAATGGATAATATTGATGCATCACTTCATACCTATTTCAATGCATTGCTTGATCCCAGATAAATCAAAGTAAAAGGGTGGTTTGTTATGGTCAATTACGTATGTACTTTTGTCTGTTTTACCCTATACTAAGTAGTTGTTTGGCTGGGACTATAATACATGATGAACAGGCCGCTGATCTCTTGCGGAGGAATTTTAGGTGGGTATAACATGAACTCAACTTACAGTCTCTCTGTATGTTCTGTGAGATAGGTGAGCGTATATTTAGCAGTGGCATCCCCTCCTTTAACTGTATTCACACCACTGAACTGTTTTCCTAAGTGAAGAAGGGAGGCAGCAGGGTGTGGGGAAAGCAAGCACACAATGCAATGTGATAATGATTTACAATTGACTGTTCAACATACTAGAGTGATTGTGCGTGCATGCCTTCTAGAATATTTAAAAGAGAAGCCTCTGGTATTTTTTTTTATTTATGATTTGTATTCTACTCAGAATTATAGTAAGTATTTCTGAAATACTCTTACACAACTTAAATACAGAATGGAACCTTGAGATAATGGGAAGAAGAGTTTCATGCCCATTATTATGCATTTCATAGGTGATTGTCCTTTGTGATCTGGGAGGAAGTTAGAAAGTGCTGGCATTTGTGTTTGGTATCTTGATGGGAAGTCATCCTCTCAATCCTGATCTGATAATTGTAAAGAGATTTGAGAGTTGAGAAGATATTCTTGAAAACCTGAGAGAAGACTGAGTAGTTAGATCTATGATGAGCATTTGAATAGACTATGTGAGTTCAGGCCCCATTGCTGCTTCTAGGTAAATGGAAAGTTGAAAAACGCTTTTGATGATCTCAAATGCCAATGTGGTGGCAAAAATTTAAAAAAAAAAAAGGAATAAGTATTAAAACTATCCCAAACACAATACCTAACTCAATGACGAACCTCACACTAAACTTAGTCATAAGTGAACCCTAAACCAAAACCTTACCCTAGGTCTCAAAGGAACTTATAATGGAATCTTAACCTTATCCCTAGCTTTAATTCTAACCCTAAACCTGGCCTTTTCTCTCACATTAACCATGAATTCAATCCTAATTTACACCCTTACCCTGGAGTCAAAGCAAACCCTAACCCTAAACCTAAAACAAAATCTACTTGGAACATGAACCATGAACATAACCAAAATACCTAAGCGTAACCCTAAACATAACCCTGGGCGTCAACATCATCTTGGCCCTCACCCTAACGAGCACCTGATCGTAAACTTAACCTCACAACTAACCTTATCTCTAATCACAATCCTAAATGAAATTTTCACACTTACCCTAAACCTAAGTTTAACGGGAGTCCTAAACTTAAACAGACACCTGAAACTTAAAAGTAATTTTAACACAAAATCGAACTTCACACCTCACTCTAACACTCATCCTACCCCTTCACTACATCGTGCACTAACCATAACCCCAGCACATAATGTACAAAGAACACTAAACCTAATCCAATTTCAAAGTAAACCATAAAACAATGGTTAACCTAATCTTAACAGTAACCTTAAATTTAATCACAACCTCAACCCAAACTTTAAATGGAAACATAATTAGAACCTATCTATAACACTAATAATAAACTCAGCCTTACCCCTAAACCTACACTATAAAATGAACCTAACACTATCCTTACACTTAATTAAAAACATAACCTCAAACCTAAACCTTAGTCAAAAATAATTCATTTTAAATTTTCATCCTACTCTCACAATTTATTCTTATCCAATACTAACACTAACCATCATCAAAAAATCAGTTCTGAAACTAAACTCATTCTAACATTTACCTAACTTGAAGCTTACTCAAAACGTAATATTAAGTGTAATCTGGCCCCTAAATGGAAACACAAATCTAATACCACTCTCATACCAAACCCAAAACCTCACCTTAAACTTAACTTAAAACATAACCCTTAATATATAACTGTAAACCTAACCCTAACCCCAGCCCTTACTCTAACACTAACATTATCCCCAATTCAGAGCCTATCCCTGCCTCAAATCTTACCGTAAAACATTACTTCTTACCAACCTCTCAATTGAAACATGAATAAAACAAAAAGACCTAAACTTAAACACAAAATCTAACCTTAAACACAATCGGACCTTTTGTTCTACTGCTCATCCTAATAATAAAATCAAACCTAACCTTATCTTTAACCCTTAGCCTAACTCAAAATCTAAACCATAACGTCTACCTAAAGCTAAAGCTAGGCTTCCCTACAGCCCCTATCTTGGTTTTAAACCTACACCACCCCTAATTAAAAACTAAAAAAATAACCTCAAACCTAAATCTAACCCTAAAGCTAACCCTAAATATTATGCTAACCATAGCTATTTACCTGAACCTAACATGGTTTCTAACCTCATCAGAAACTAAACACATACCTAATCCTACCCATTACATAACCCGTGCTTTCCGTTAAAACAAATTCTAGAAATAACAGTAAGCCTAATCATAACAGTAATTGAGAGTGAAACCCGAACTTCAAAAGTCAATATAACCCTAATCTTAACCCTAATTCTAATGACCAACT